>JAAAKG020183896.1:0-25585 GCA_010014905.2 Druon quercuslanigerum
TCAGGGTGCACGAGACTTTTGCCGGATCGCCGTATTGATTCCGTCACAGACTGTAACCACCTATCTCACGATAGTGAGACGTGATTATGGCTGAATTTTTACCGCGATTTCGCTGGGATCGGGTGCAAATTTTCAGATTAGCACACGATTCCGGCGTAATCCTGCGGTTGTCCTTATGACAAATATTTTAATTATATATATTTTTTTTTCGAGGTCGCTGAATCCAACTTTGGTATCAGATTTGCTCCTTCACGTCATGTTTTTGTGAAAATGAGCCTTTTTGGCCATTTTTTAATATGGCATATGGGGTGAATCTGGCATTATAGAATTAATTACTACGGTAATAATGTTTTAATATAATCGCCTAAAATACAAGGTTCAATCTTTAATTTAATCCGTACTAGAAGTTTCCAGAACGTTAGATTCGCGTCCTACGTTGTTTTTAAAAAATTAAGAGAAAGGCTCCTTTTCTTTAAAACCTAACGTGATAGAGAAAATCTGACACCAGATTCGGATTTAGAGACCCCAAATACATATAGGATGGTAATGTTAACCGCACATAAAACTTTTATTTGCCTGTGTGTCTGTTTTTTTATCCGGAAAGTTCTTGAACTCGACTTTTCTTTAGAGTATTTGGGATTTATAAAAATCTCAAGGTATTTCAAATAATTTTGCAGGGTTTCCAAAGACTTCAATGGATTTCTAGAGAACGTTGGAAGATATATTTAATTTAAGAGGATTTTAAGGGATTCTAATGGATTTCAGGAGATATGAAAAATCTCAAGAAATGTTAAAGACTTTTGTAGGATGTACAAATATTTTAAGGGATTTCTAGAAAACAGTGGAAAACAATTGAAATTTAATTAAATTTACAGGAAATAATTTCACAAGATATTTAAAGGAGTTTGTTAAATCTCAAGGTATTTACAATAATTTAAAGGATTGTATAGGATCTCTAATTATTTTAAACGGTTTCGAACTTTAGAGGATTTTAAAATTTTCGAGCGAGTACAATCAGCTGATTTGAACAGATATAAAAGATTTTAATAGAAAAATAAATAATAAAAATAAAAAATTTAATAAAAAATGAATAATTTTAATATTTAATCAATATTTTTATATTATTTATTCCACACTCGGAAAAAAGTTTTGTTGAATCAAAGAAGTTCTAGTATTGATATACGGTCAAAGAAATATTTGTTTGATTTCAAGAAATTTTTATGTTAGCTTTTTTATTCGATTTAAAGAAATATTTCGTTAATTTAAACAGAAAATGTCTTTAAATGAAAGAAATATTTCATTCCTTCAAACCAAACCTTTCTTTGAATTAACGAAATATTTATTGCTTTAAATGAAACATTTCTTTAAATAAAGAAACATAATTGTTTATTTGAGCTGTACATTCATTTAAATGAAATAAAGTTTTGGTTGGAAAAAGAGAACAGTTTAGTTTAAAATAAATAAACAATTTCTTTGAATCCAATAATGAATTATAAATAAATTGGCTTCTTCTTAAAGAAAATAATTCCATTTAATTTAAAACGATAAGAACTCTAGTTAAATACAAGGAAAAAGCAAAAAAATGTTTTTCTTTGCATGGGAATATTATTGAATAATCGGATTCGAGAACTCGAGTTTCAAGAAACTTGCATTGTCTGTTTGTTCACCTGAGGAAAAAAGTTCATTTTAATAATTTTTGTGTGTAAATGAATTTTATTCTTTCCTAACTTGCAGTTCTTCACGAAAATTTAAGATAAAAAAATAAATCGTGAAGAAATTGTGCACATGAGGTCAGGATTTAAATTATTACCAAGAGACGTAAAATAATCAAACTGATTTGTTCTGCGCAATCTTGTGGCACATTAGTAATGTGGATTAAAAAAATCGTTCTTTGATTCAAAGAAATAATTTGCTTATTTCAAATTACTGACTCTATAAAGAAATTATTTCTTTGCTTGTTCCTATAGTAACTGTTTTGAATCAAAGTAATTTTGTTTTGAATCAAGAAAATCATTTAAACAAATAATTTCTTTAAATGGAGGAAAGTACGTGACGTCATTTATTAAAATCAAATAAATTTTGTTTTAATGTAAAAATATTTGTATGTTGAATCAAAAGAACCTAGTCAAAAAAAACTTTTAAAAAATTTTAAAAATAACTTTTTTTCTAGGTGTAGTGTACGTCAAAAATCCGAGTAATTAACCACTCGGTTCCATCTTAATAAGAGAACAACAAAAAAACACAGATTAATAAGTTTGCCTTTTAAGGAACTGTTTGATAATTGGATTTAATTAACTCATCTTGCATTTGGATCTAGATTCAAGGCCGTGACTCGTCCCTGGTCCAATGAAAGTGCAAGTTTGTTGATCAAGGGATATAATTCGTGGGCGTTTAATGAATTCATTTTTTTCTCCCATAGTCATCATATATGAGCGCATATGTGTAATTTATATGTTCAGGTAGAACTATACATGTAAAACATTGCAACCCGTTGGATACATATACAATTATACATGATTGGAGAAAGAAGAGAAGCCTCGAGCTCGACTTTTATCCTACAAATCCACCCACATTAACTCCTTACAGTATAACGGTTTCTGTGTGTGTTTAAATGTGTAAATTTATTGAGTCTGTAGATATGTGAGTAATGCGAGGTGCATGTACATGACGTGAATATGTAGTTGCGTAATAGACATCTCACTCTATATATAGTCATCCACCGCGAAGTGTACTAATTCCATTAGAATTTAAAAGCATCGGACGTATACAATATAGCGAGCACGTCCGCAGATTGATGCAGTACGATCGCTGAGCTTCCGGTAAAATAAGAATGGATAGCTTGATTTTTACTGACGCTTCGCACGTTCCGGGAAAATTGGAATTATTTCTTTATATATTCTGTACGAGGAAGTTTTTTAAAAATTTAAATCCATTTCACCAGATTTCGAAAGTAAAGGAAAACAATTTCAAAAAGGAAATAGCTTTTATGGTTTGTTGAATTAATTATTGTTTCCTTCGTTGATTCAAATTGCTTTAATTTCGAATGACTTAAAGTAATATAACTTTCCTATTGTTTCAAGCTAATTAGAAGGGGGTGCCAACTTCAAACGACTGGCGCTCTTACCCTATAAATACACTCAGAAAATATTATAGAACAAAAGAAACAGTTTTTATCACACAACAAATTTTGTTGTTCGTATAGTAACTATATTCCATAGTTGAAGCAACAAAAATGTTGTGGTTTGAACCAAATCATTTTCTGAGTGTTAACTTTAAAATGTTAAATAAGCCCATAAAATAAAACAATTTTCTAATGTAATTCTAATTATTGAAATATTAGGGGGACAAAATTTTATTTTAAAATTGTTTAAACCATTTTTATTTAAAAAGCTTTTAAAAATTTTGGAGATACCAAAAAGTAATAGCGCTTTTCGATTATGCGGAAAAATGGCATAACACACATGTACTGGACAATGTTTTGTTTCTCCGAATTTTTTATTGTATATAAGTATGAATACAAATTCTATATTATGTAATTGTTTATTTATACTCCGCCACCAATTGATTTCATACAAAAAAATGTTGCAACACATTGGCTTTGTGTAATTTTTTTTAGCTCAATCGAATTGCGCTATTAGTTTTTTCGTATCTCGTATTTCTAAATTACATTTTTTTCTAATGTTTTGAAAAAATGTTTAAATTATAATTTTTCACTTTTGAGCCATCATTTTACTTGTAACATGTTTCGAGTGTTTCATTTGTATATTTTATGTTAATTAGAGTAAAAAAAAAACAAAAAATGAAATTTCATATCACAGGCTTACACGGTTGTTACGGCAGAGGACAATTTTTGACGGTATTTTTCTCGAAAAGTGTTAACTTTTTACAATATTTTTTATATGCCTCTTTCAAGCTGTATGAACTGTCAATTATACTTTCTCATTTTTTGAAAATTGTGTTCTTCGACACTTACATTGTTCTGCCGTGTCATCCCTTCAAACGCGTCATTAAAAATCTACGATTTAAAAAATTAAACTAAAGTAGATATACATTTTAATTTCAAGCATAAAATTGTAGGGTTTTTTCTTTTCTCGAAATTATAAATATTCTTAAGCTGGAAGGCCTTAAAAATTTTACGAATAATCAGGGTGACCGCAGGTGTGGGAACACATGGAAATGGAAAATTTTGGAAATTTTTTTTGTCAGAGAAAATTCAGGGAATTTTTTATAGGATTAAAATGAAGTTTTGCGCCTACACTGTTCACCTAAACCCGAACGTAAAAAATTTCTAAGCAGGTCCCTGTTGCCCCCAGGACATCGAAAAAATTCTTATTCTCCAGGAAAAGTTATTGTTTCAAATCCATGAAAACTATGTTATAAATAAAAAATAAATTCCGAAAAAGCTGTTTCCATTTATAAGCTAAACCATTGCAACATTTTAATTAATACCTGAACACAAACTTTAAAGTTAAACAAAAGTTGATATTGCTTGTAGCACATACGATATTTCGATTACTTCAGGAAAGTCACTACCAAGGAAAAAAGAATTTTTTTTATAATTTCCTTTAAAAAATTCCTATTACTTCTAGAACGGAAGAAATTTCGTTTACTTCAAGAAAATCACTACCTGTAAGCAAAAGAAATTTGTTTTTAAATGAGAAAATAAATCATGAAGAAGCTGGAACCATTTATAGACTATCATAAGAAAATTTGAATTTTTTAAAAACTTAGAAATTTAAACTTTTGTAAAAAAATGTCCTTATTGCTTCCAGGAAATCGGAAAATTTATTCATTTAAAGAAAGTCGCTATCTGGTAGCCAAAGAAATTCTGTTCTAAATGAAAAAATAAATGCCAAATCAGCTGTCGTTATTTAAAGGGCACCATCGGAAATTTAGAGTTTTCACCTAAAGCTAAACATCAACATCATTCTGAAAAATACCCTATTGCTCCTAGAGCGTTGGAACTTTGGTATTATCTTGGAAAACTATTTCATGAAATCCAACGAAGCTCTTTTTGGAAACTCTCTCAATTGGAAAATTTTTGTTTTCACATAAAGCTGACCTTGAAATATACTTGGCCAGGGAAAAGTCAGGGAATTAAAAGAATTAAGCTTTGTGGCTACTCTGAATAATATTTCCTTGCTAATATATCTAAAATTACCTGTACCAATCAAAGAATTAAAGCTTTCACCACATCATATTTTCATATAATTTTTCTCCTGCGCATCAGCTTTCCCTCTTTATCATAAAATTTTTCCTGCACCTGCCATGAAGCATATAATGAATATGAAATAACCATAATTTTGGTCGTTAATGAAATATCTAATGAAATCAGCGCAAAATGGGCGAAGCCAAGGTAAGATGAGGTGAAAATGGTGTTTGCACGGTGGAAAACATACCTTAACCGAGGCAGAAATCTCTGTGGCATGAAAAATTCAAAGGCTTTGAGCTGGTTCTGCAGAATATGTACCATGTGTACCGTATATTCTCATAGAGACGAAATCATTAGAGGAATTATTAAAGCGTGCTCTATTATAGAAGCATCAGTGCGCAGGTTCTTGCTATACGAGTAATTATGATCTGCTAATTAACAACCGTTGATTGCTATTAACAGCACCCGAGGATTAGCATTAACACTTGCAGATAAAATAAGTTTCTCTGTGACTGAATTTTACTCAACGATCGTCACTTTTTAAAAAAATAGGCCTCTCTCTGATATATGCTAATCATAATCTGCATACACCTCCTTATACACGAGTCGAACGAGTTCTTGGACACGTGCGTTGGAGGCCTTATCAATTTTTTTACATTTTCTGTTTTATTGGAGATTTAATGTTTACTTGCATTTGGCATGCAGGAAAGTTGAGATAATTTATTTTGATAATGAAAATATCGCTATTCAGAGTTTTTTTAAAAGAGTTTTATAAACTGACAATTAATCAAAATGCGTTATAAGGAAGGCAAAATACTATTAAAATTTTTAGTGCAGTATTTATTTAATTAATTATCTTAATTTAGTTTGGATTTCCATAATTTCTAACTTTTATTTAAATATAAGATCCCAACAGGTATTATAATTTAATTTGGGATTTTATATCGTAATAAGACGTTTTTAATACACATTCTGGAATTCTGAGTCTTCCTGATATATGTGTTCCATTTTCGATCCTTATTCATTTGACAGATGTTCAACATTTTTTAATTCATCAACTTGTTTAATTTTGAATGTTTATACTAAACTCAGGAAATTTTGAAAATCTTTTTAAAATAAGTAATTCCCTTGTACAAATGTCCCCGGTTCGCCCTACTACAATGTTTCTGGTCGAACCCTGGCCGGGCTAACCCGGGCTTGGTTTCATGGACAGGAACTGGGTGGGAGCCGGCCGGGCTACATTTTTCTCGAATCACGTAATCCGGAGCCGGCTAATTACTGGCCGCGCCAACCCTGGTTATATTTTAAAGATTTATAAGATCAGTGAAACAGAAATGAGCTTTTTAAAATTCTTTTTAAAAAAGCATTACATTTTTTCGAATGATTTAACTTTTTAAATTAAACTTCTATCGACTCTACTATGTGCAACAGCAGAAATGTTATAATTTTTATAAACTTCTCTATTTTCAGACAATGTTTAGTCTGTACACTTTCAAATTTACCGCCATATATAGCGCCTGCGCGTCTGATGTCTGCATATGCACTCAATGATTTGCAGTTTCCCACCTGGCGTTGCAAGGATGCTCCTTGCACTGAAGTCGCGTCGTCTCTTCGAAGTTCGCAAATAAAATCGAGACTCGAAATTAAAATCAACCTTATTTCAGTATTTAGTTTGAAAATCCCACTTAGTGCGCGAATAATTATTATTTTTAATTAAAGTATACTGTTGTGTATACATTTTTTCCTTTCATCCTTCCTAACCTTAAATCACCACGTGGTTTCCAAATTGTCATGAAATTCTATCATCAGGGATTAAAATTCAACTCCCATTTTCATGTCACAAGTAGTTCACTTGATTTGACTTATAAAGGTCATCATATTTTTTACCATGAGACTTAAAAGATAAAACAGTTACCAATTTGTCACCTGAAACATCATTTTTCAACGCTTTGTGGCCGGATTCCCGGACCAGCGCCCGGCTTAAACCCGGGCCCTCCGGGAATATTGAAAATAAAGAATTGCAAATTATTGCATTGTTTACCATTATATTATAAATCTATTTAATTGTGCACTTTTATTTTTGTAGATAATTCAATTTTAATATTTTTTATTTTAACGATTTTCAATTTAAACTTCTTCAAATTTAAATTTTTGCAATCAAGAATTTTATTCTATTTTATAGATTTGCAATTGGAAATAATTGTTAATTAATTATTAATTATTATACAAATAATAATTGCGAACACTAAAAAGAACATCGTTGATTTTGTATATAAAAAGGTATCTAGAATTAGTTCCTTCTCGTAATAAATTACATCCAATTTTAAGGTAGTGTCGTAAGAAAAATCGTATCTCTGAAAAAAATAGTTTTTCTATGATTTTCAGCCATCCATAAATTAGTTAACGCAATTTTCTGACAAAAATATTCCGGGAAAACGTTCTATATATAACGTTACTATTTCCAACTATTAAAATAAATTTGGCTGTGTCTGAAATCGTTAAAAAAAATTTTTTAACGAGAAAATTTTTTAAGCAAAATAACTATATTTGAAATTTATTTACTCATTTTCAAAGTTGTAAATAGTATAGTTGTGAGAAATCCCCCCCCCCCCTCGAAAAAAGTACGATTTATTAACATTCAACCATTTTTTAATTGATTAAAAGCGAAAATGAGAAAAGATTCATTTACAAAAACTCGATACGATACAAATCAAGAACACAATTATTTTTTGTAGGTTTTAAACTTTTTCATAAATCATTACTGGTAATATCTTTTCCATTTTTAAAATCATAGAAAACTTTTTTTTCCTAGAAATCTTACTTTGTCTACGCAAACTATCCTTAAATGACGAGAATTTTATATTCCAATTCAAACTAAAGAATTTCCATTCAATCGAAACAAATTTAAAGTGAGGCTTTAAAGTTCATTTCCTTTAAATATATCCCGCTGGGATACATGAAATCGTTTAAGGATCGTTCGATCAGCGAAATTAAGCAGCGCTTGGCTCCGTTTTTCTCGGATAGGGAGACTTTTCTCAGATTTTAATTTGCCATCACACTCGAACTTAAAATCATAATAAAATAGCGTGGCTCGAAAATAAAAAATGTTGAATTCGCAAAAAGTAGCGCATTGGATTAAATTATGTTTATAACTTGTAGTTTAATATTTTTTAGAGCATGCTTAGGTTTGTTTAGCATGTAAATAGACTAGAAAAAAATCAGCAACACCCAGGAATCGAAATTAGAAATACAGTGAATTTTTTTAATCTGATTTTGGTAATAATTGAAATTGTATAGAAAAAATTTTAATGAATGTAAAATTTAAAAATTTGCTCTAATTCCAATTTCTGTTCCTATGGATCTTGCAGGGATTTTTAACCTAGTTTTCCGAAGTCAATGTTGAATATTGTAAAATTGTAGCTTCCAAAATTGGAAATTAACATTGTTAAATAATGTCTTCAAATAATATAAAGTTTATTTTTGACTGTGATTATTGAGTGTATAAATGCCTTTCAAAAATACTAACTTTAAAATCAGAAGTAGAACGTATACATTTCAAAATTTAAAATAATGCACTTGTTTATGATTGCAACATTTTATTTCTAAAGCTAAAATTGAATATTTTTCCAATTTGCGTCATTCTCAAATATCTTTGAATTTGGCTCTCTTTAGAAAATAGTTCTTAAGTTTTGTTATCTTAAAAATTTGCAATGCTAAAAAAATCTAGCATTTGATTCGTTTATCGTTTATTTATGTTCATAATAAATTGATAAAATTTCATGAAAATTGTAATTCTGAGATAAAGAGTTAGAAATCATATTTATTAAACAAATTATTTCGCAACCAAAATATTATTCCGCATTATCCTCATTCAACAGAATACGCATCTGTCTGTTAAATCAGCTTGAAATTCTTTTGAATTAAAATTTTTCTTATTGTTAAAATATTATATTTATCAATTTAGTATAATTGATTCAATTCAATTCATTGAAAAAAATATTGTTGTTTTCTTTTTCGTCGATAATTTTGTAATGTCTGCAAAGGGAAGTAGATTAGAAACTACCGATAAAATTGAGACATTAAGATTCTTGATTTCACAATAAATTATGGATCGACGCCCTGCAGGGGCCTCCCATAAAATATGCTACCAATGAGGGAGGGGGGGATTTATGTGATAAAGAGGGTTGGGGTTGGGGATCAATGGAAGCTACGTTTCGAATTTGGAGAAATGTTTAATACGTTTCTTGATGATAAATTTGAACAAAGTTTATGAATTTCACGAAAGATGGCGCTGCAGCGGTACAATTCAATAATAATTTTATAAGTTTGAAAATCAATTTAATATTTTAGAGTTCTGACTTTTCTCTTAAATGCGAAGTGCAGTAATAGAACCCACAATAAGATAATCCGACTACTCTTGATTGAAAAGTCTTTTTACTATACTATATTTTTGGCTCGAAATTTATCTCATTTGGTTAAAAATTTGGCTTAACTATTATATTTGAAAAAAAAAACAATTTTTTTTAAATATCATCCATCACATATTTTATTATTAATTCATATTTTTAGTTTAAAAAATTAACTACTTTTTCGAAAGTTAAACTAATTTTAAAAAAAATCATTTTTTGTTGTTATTCATTATTTTAGTTAAAAATTCATGTTTTTGGGTTGAAAATTACACAGTTTAGTTGTACATTAAACCATTTGGTTGAAAATTCATATTAAGGGTTCAAGATTTAATTATTTGATATGAAACTAATTTCTTTGTATCAAAGTTTAAATATTTGGTAGAAAATTAACTTTTTTGTTTGAAAATTATATTATTTTGCTGGAAAATCAACTGCATTTTGTAGATAATTCGACTTGTTGGCTTGCAAATTCAAGAATTTTGTTACAAAATGATGTATTTTATTTAAAATTTTTTTGTTTGATAGAACATTAATTTTCTTAATGTAAAATTTATATTTTTGGTGGAAAATTTAACTATTTGTGGAAAATCTATCTTTTTTGGTTGAAAATTCAACTATTTTGTTGAATATGCCTTATATATTAATATATACTTGTATTAATTTTATTTAGCAGAATATATTCCCAGATTTTTTTCCTATTTTGTGAAAAATTACCCTATTCTCTCTGTTTTGAGAGAATCTTGTGCTTCGTTACTTTTCTGGGAGGGGGGGGGGGAGCTACGGTCTTCTAAGAAAAAGTGCCGGAGGGTTCAAAAGTAGCGCAAAATTGGTAACGTAGTTTATGGATGCACGTTTATTATTTCATTGACGTAAGTGCATAAAATACGTACGAACATTTACCTAGATTTTACAATCTAACGGACTAGCGTGTCGCAACCGGACTGTAGCCATTGAGAACTGGGGCACTTTGTTTGCATTCGAAATGCTGCCTTGAAGAGAAATTCGAATTCAGATTCTGATTCTGATCTCATTTTTTTTCGCTCGCTTTTCATTGAAGCCAGTCTTTGCATGCGCATGTGTAATTAACAAGAGCAAATCACCACTGTACACAAAGTGTCCGCAAGACACTTCGACACGCTTCAGAACCACTAATTCAACACTTTACATTCTTAGATCAAAAGGATAGTGAAACACACTCTGATTTTAAAATTTCGCTTAAGAACTTCCTTAAAAATTCAAATTTTATGCGTGTATGCTGACATCAAATTCTGGTTAATATTCACTTGTAATTAACCTTGCAAATCTTTAAATTAACTAGGTTTATTTTACATTTTTAAGCTTCAAATGTTTTATCTCTTCAGGTATCATTTCTCCTTTATTTATTTAAACATAATTTTGTAAGTATTATACGAAAATCACAGTCATTAATGAATAAATTATGTGTAGTTTAAAGAAATTGCGATCCAACGAAAAGAGACAAAACCAAATTGTCATAGATTTGGACAGAAAAGTAGAAAAAAAGAGAGAAAAAAAAATATATTTATATATCTATATCTATATCACACTTAATTGAGATAATTCTGTTCTTAGAACACTAAGGGGAAAAAGATGGCACCAAATGCATAGGATATAACTTTATTTTTGCATTATCTTCGTAATAAATAATAATAATGATCATTTCATTATTTCACTGAGTAAATCTTCAACAATAAAAACTAATGAAAATTTTTGCTCAAAATTGGATTGGGGTTTCTTCACATGAAATTGTTTTATATCTTAAATTTGAAATTTTCACAATCAAATCTATAAGTTAAAAATTAAACTTAACTTTAACTTGATTTATAAAATTGAAAAAAGGTGCACATTCGGATTTTTTCTTCCACTCTAAGCTGAAGTCATAATTTTTATTCAATTTTAATTCACAAAAGAGTCTTTTATTCCTTGAAAAATGCTTCACAATTGTATTCCTTACTTTTTTTATGGAAATTATTTTATTTAAACATAATACTTACAGTTGTTTTCGTTTAAAACTGTTGCAATAATTAATAAGCCTTTTTTGATCAATTTTATAAATAAAGTTAAAGATTAAGTCATTTTTAACTTGACCTGATTTAAATTAAGGAACATCTGTGTGTTTTTAAATATTTTTGCACGCTTAGGTTAAAAGTTTTAAATTATTGAAAATATTGTACAGGTTTTTATTAGTACTTTTCGGTGGAAGTAAGTATTTTTATTATAAATTGCTCTATAAAATCCTAAAATTTCGAAAAGGAATTAAAATTTCAAAAAATGTGAATTTATATTAGTTTTCTCCGTGGAAATGAGCACATTTAAACAAAAATCATAATCGTGATCACCAAATTTAAACATATTCAGGGTAAGTTAAAGTTTTACACTAGAAATGGTTATTTTTCTAGAAGATTATTACATTAAAGAGATTACAATTTTTTCAACAGTTTACATTTTACAGGTTTTTTTCGTTTTTTACCGAAAATTTACATTTGTAAACGAAAATCGTTAGATTTTAAAGCTAATAATTTTTTATTAATTTTAGGTTGCGTTAACGTTTTACAAAAAAAATGGTATTTTATATAAAAAATCATTATAGTTTGAAGAATATTCAAAATTCTCAACAATTGTCTGTTATGTTATGGTCGTTTTTTGCGTTTCAGAAAAGTTTTATATTTCCAAGAATATTTACAATATTTAAAGAATAATAGGTTATTTGACTTCAAAAATTAAACTTATAATTTTGTGTTATTCGTTGTAATTCACAAAAATATTGTATATTAATTCTGAACTTAGGTATATCAATTTTCGTCTTTTATCAAAAATATTGTCCTTGGTTTTCTTTTCTATTATTTTAGATAACAGATACTAAGAAATACAAAAAATTCGTATAATTATTAATTTTATATTTTATTTTAAAAATTGCGGCAAATGAAGAAAATATCAGCGCACGTGTTGTTTTCATAATTTAATAAAATTGTGGTACCTTATTAAAAGTATTGCATTTATTAATGTTTTTTCATTATGCTTGTATTTTTAAAAGAAAAAACCTCCCCTTTTTTGAAGAAATATTCCCCTATTTTACGTACAAATGAACTGCTTTAAATTTAAATACAGACAATAAAAGTGTTTCAAAATACATAGCATGACATTTTTTAAATAGATTAAAGTACTATATGTAAATCAGCATAAGTAAAACTATAATAATTATATTAAACTGCTGGTTAAAAAAAGAGAAAATATAAAGTAAATTAATGAACCAATTAGCTCATTTAAAAGAAGCTCATTTAGAGAAAATCTCCACGTGAATTAGAGCTTATAAGTTTCTGGTAATTTTTTATGTAAATTTATTTTTCTGACACTAGCAGGTGGCAAAAGATCAAATACGTGAGGTTGTAATTTATACCGGTGATAGAGTACAAATCGAAAAGAAACCAAAGAAAGTAGCCCGGAGGAAGAAGGAAGACACTGGTGGGGCTTCCATGGCGCGTGTCCAAGTGGCAGCTGATATCCTCCACCAGAAGGCACGTCGTCTGAGAGTCTTGTCTCGAGACAAACCTACTTGGCTTGAGATACTCTAGTTTTTCATACTTTTTACCCTTCCACCTCTATACGCCATCTTCGAAGACATAGTGTGTTTTACAGTCAGAATCTTGAGCTTACTCAGCTTTCTCAATCCTAAGTGTCACCCTTAATTTCCAGTCACCTCTCACTTGTTATCTTCATCCGACCAGATTTCAGATCTTGAATTTCAAGCTTGAACTGCTATGAAAGTCACTTCTAATTTAATTAATTTAATTATGCGGACTACGTACGACGGTTGTTCAAATCTATATTTCTTAAATAATTATTGAAAACATGTTTTCTAACATTATTTTTTCTTTTTGTTCTAGGTGAGCTCATATTTGCAGATCTTTTAACTCAAGGCCTTCGTGAGTAAAAGGAAGTTTTATAATCTTGGTTATTTAATACTAAGTTACTGAATGTTTATTCATTTTGAACAATGGGATATTTTTTATACTGCCAATTCGGATTAAAATTTGAGATGTTCAGATTAAGATGTCAGCATGATTTAGTGCACTAGTAATCCCATTTAAGTAACTCCTATTTAAGTCGGCAGTTTGTTGATGCTGGGACTGCGGGGCCGAAAGTGAGGCGATGCTCAGACATGCGTGACAAACAGCAGCGTAGAGACAGAGTGGGCAGTGCTTTCAGTGCACTAATTGGGTCAAATTGCATTTTTTAAAAAAGGGCCATTTAGGACCATGTCCGAAATCGCACTTAAATGGGATTCCCAGTGTGTTTTGATGTCTCATTCTTTGGTGAAAATAAAGTTACACGTACTTCACAAATAAAAACAAAATTGTCCCTTCTTTAAAAATTCCCCATAAAACTGAGTGGATGCCTGCCTTCCTTATATATTTATATAAGCAGAGATTTTTAACAAATGTGGGATGAAATAAAAAAAAATAGGCTATCCAGAAAATACTCTCCAGTTTTTTAAATGAAATTTCGTAAACAGGAAAAGAAGATTTTCAGAAAAACCACACCCGTCTTATTTTTCCATTATTTTCAAAAGTTTATCCGGGCTAACGCATTTTTGAGGCCGGTACATTTAGAAAAAAATATCATTTTTGATCTTGTCTGATAAATGATGCAAGATATTACGAAAGAGCAAAATGTATTTTTTCGAGAACTTTTCTGTTCCGTTCGGAAAATACTGCATTTAAAAAAAGTCATTAACTTTTGGAAAATTCCAAAATAATCTTTGAATGATTGTCACAAAATCAACAAAATTATTCTGATCAAACTGTCAAATACTTGTTTATTTATTTTCACCATAGAATGACACGTCCAAATACTAAATCTTTCTAATACCGTGACTCGGACTTTTTTTGAAATTTTCCCTGACCTAAAATGGAATTAGCCATATTTTTTTATTTGGATAATGTTTATTTACTTTTAAAAAGCTTAAAATATTTTGTATAAGTTTCTTTTGTAACGTTCATGAATAGACGCCCCTTTTTTTTGGGTATAAAAATATTTTTAATTTGATCTTTAAACCCAGGAAAAATATTTCCAAAAATACAAATTAGTAATATAAAAGATGTTAAAAATTTTGTTTAAAGTCGAGGGAAAATATGGTTAGTTTCTCTAAATTCAACAAAATAAATTTTATTACAAATATTAAAAAATTATGTTATTTATGTTATTACTTTTTACGTCCATAGAAATCAAATTAGGCAGTTTAAATTTTTTAATTTTCTGTGGCTTTATGGGGCTATTCTGATGGGATTCCAGAAGTTTTCTACATTCTCTAAAAAAAATTTTCAAAAACAAAATTGCATTTCCTCTTTTTTTCCATTATTCTAGAGAAACTTTCCCTTTCGTCTTTAAATACAAGCTATTCTAATGTATAATGTTTTTCCAAAATTATTTCTTCTTTTCTCGATGTAAAAACAAATATTTCACCTGTTTTCCCCTTTTCCTGAAAAATTACCCGATTTTCCCTTTTTGAGCGAAATTTTACAAAAGTTCTTGCATACGATTTTATCCCGTAAAATGAACAATAAACTTTCCCAATATTTTCATCTTATCTTCATAATAAAAAAATAGCAATTTTAAGGGTTTAGTTTGAAATTTTTTAAAAATGTTGTACTTTCAATTTGAAACTTTCTCTTAATAAGCAAATAAAATATTTAATGTTTCAATCTAAAAGTTTTAAGTATACGTTATTTTTATTTATTTTTCATTTATTTTCCATTTATTGTTCATTCGAGATTCTGCAGTGGGTTAGACTCGATATTTCTTTCTGCTCATCATTCTATTGCAAGGTAAATAATAAAATCCACCTAAGCTATATCTTATCCTTTCTAGCATAAAATATCGTAATTAGCACACATCTTGGTGACTCAACAATTCTAATTCGAGATATAATTACACTCACACAGGATGTCCCTGTACCTTTAATCATCCCACCTTTAATGTTTACCATTTCTCGTGGTCTCACTTATTTTTCTTGTGCAATCGGAATCGTGTCGTCACGAAAACAATTGAATAGTTACCTGAGAAAGCACACTCGTGTGTTATCCTCGTAATAGCAGTACCATTTATGTCGTAATTGAGTAATTCGCTACTCGACTTTTGAGAATGATTTTGTAACTTTCCTCTCTGAACGAATCAAAATAGTAATGCCATATTAATCAATTTATTATCAACAAATTCCTCTCTCTCTCTCTCTCTCTTGCTGACTTTACTAAATTTATTTCAGTCATAAAAAACAAGATGGAATAAAAATAAAAAACGATAAAAAAGTTTTATGGATTTTGATGTGATTTCATACTTTATCGTTATGTATTTCACATTTCTCGTTTTATAAAATCCAATACCTTATATTCAAAGCTATCATGTCCAAAATTAGGTCACTAGAACAATCTGTGATTTATTTCTGAACTGAATTCCATTATTCTAGATGGTCTATTTTAACGTGATAACTTCAGTTTTGCAGATGGGTCAAAATAAAAAAACGAAAACAGAAGCGAGACCATAAATTTATTGGCTTCTAAGTTTGTATGTCCTTTGGTGATATTTTATTTAAATGATTAATAGATGGTGGTCTCGTTTTTTAATGTCAAAGAAGTGACCATCCAAAATTGCAGGCCTCACACACCGGTACACATATCCTCTATTCCTATTGTACCCTATATTCAGCTGCTGTGGTCCCTAAAGTCCCCTACTTTCAAGATTCGGTTCTTGTAGCGGTATAACAGCCCTAAAAGTATCTTATTTTCATTCAATAGCCTTTTTAAGAAAACCATCATCAATCACGCGTTACACGCGTCTGTGGTTTCTTGATTTGAGGGGCAAAATAATTTTGAATACAAAATAAAAATAAAAAACTTAATCTGTATAAACAAATATTTCAATTTTTAAACAAAAAAGGTGAATTTTCAACGAAAAATGTAACACTTGATATTAAAATCCAAAGATATTGTTATTTTAAATGAAAAACAGTTGAAGTAATCCAAAAAGACAAATTCTCAACAAAGTAGTTAAATCATCAGCCAAACTTTTTTTTCAAACGCTCTCCACGAAAAATGTCCACGAAAAATGTAATAGTCAAATTACAACTAAAAAATGTTTTTATTTTAAATCAAAAAGTGTTGAATTCATCCTACAACTAGAAGACAAATTTTCAACAAAATAGTTGCATTCTCTACCAAAAAACATTTCAATTTTCAACCAAACAGTTGCAATTTTAACTTCAAAAAAATGTACATAATTTTCAACCAAAAGACATGAATTTTCAAACCATAAAGTCAAATTTTCAACCAGAAGATTTTTTCAGTCAGGAAAAAAAAGTTTTAGTCAAATTGTAATTTGAAGTGAAAAATAATTTTCAGTGAAAAATGTAAAATTCGAATAACTTTTTAATTTTTAAAGTTTTTTGTTTATTTGCTTTTTGGCTATATTAATATAATTTTTCTAGCTTAATCAATAAAATTCAAAAAGATATTTGAAGATTTCAGATATGCTGAAAAAGTATCTAGAAAAATTGTAAACAACTTTTTTATTATTTTACGGGATATTAAAAAGTTTAGAAACAATTTGACCCAATTTAAAATATATTTAGGACTAGTTCATGCTTGGAATAAATATAATAAATTTTCGGAAATCTTTCTATGTTTAAAAATATTTTTATTCTCCTTAAACTTTCTAAAAAATGTTAATATATTTTAAACATACTCGAAACTTTAAATATTTTAATGAATCTTAATAAAAATGTGATCATTATCTTTAAACCTTTCCAAATCTTTAAAAAAACTTCAAATTTTATCTGAAAATCTTCAAAAATATACGTTTTGTTTAAAGTTTTTAAAAATATTTTCAAATTTTTCATCATTTAAAACTTTTTTAAATTGAGAAATATCTTTTTAAATGATTCAAATTTCCCTAAAAAGTTGAAAAAATTCGCAAAATTAAAGACATTGCCTAAAAATCTTCCAGATTTCTTTTTGATAATTTGGAAATATTTTGGAATGTTTTGAAATCTTAGTAAAATAAAAAATCATTTTATAGTTAAGAGCATCGATGATGATAGCAAGGATTTATATTTTGCAACTGTAAGTCTTTCTATTGTTCAATTTATAAAAGTTTAAAATGTTAATTTATTAAGTCAAATGGCATTTGATTTAAAATTGTTCAATTGAAAGTAGGTAAAAGCTAGCACTGTATACGTGTAAGTTACTGAGCATTTGAAATATTTGAATTCAAATTTGTTTTAATTACTTCAAAGTAAAAAATAATCAGTTTTCAGAATTCGAATTTTTAATTGAAATTACTTTAAGAAATGTTTACGAAGCTGGAAAAACAGTGAATTATTTTCCTCGATTAAAACGGCCAACCTTCTCTTGCATAATTTCAAGTTAGAATCTTTCAAAATTGAACGATTTCAGAATATTTTACACAGATTTTCGTTACACACGTGGTGTAAATTTTAAAATGCAGGACCATAAACAAAAACAAATCTTGCTGGGATTCCAATTACGATAATTTGGGATGTTTCGCCGCAGCTGTCTTGAGGTTCTTTCAAAAAAATGCCAGGCAGGTGTAACAGCCCAAGATAAGGGCACGTGTTCGTGTTCAGATGAATGTGTATGAGTGGATAAGTGTATTTATGTGTGTATTTATGATAAAGTGTGCGTAACTGCCCATGGAGTATGGCACGAGTCCGAAGCACCCAGCAGGCAGATGGCAGATGTTTCTTCTTCAGGGAGGCTTTAGTGATGCTTCGTTTGCCCTTTTTTCCCATTTTTCTCTTCTTTCCTTTTTTCCTTGTTACCTTTCCTTTTCTTATTCTTTCAAGGAGCAGCAGTAGCAGTAGCCCCACTCGAGGACTGCTCTCATCTCATTTTTATAGAATGGAATGAACCTTACAGAGATCCTCACTCATTTTTCACAGGTGCCCTGTTACATAAAGTCATAAAGACCCTTTTCCATCGCGCACGACCCCAAGGCACACGACATGACCCAATTTATTGACGCTTTTATGGGGAATTTGTATTCAAGTATTTTTTATTGCTTTCGTCATATATTTATTATATTTCCCGGCGAAAACTGGACTGGCGATTACTGGATGTTTTCATACAGGCGTTTTCACCACCATTTTTGCAGACTCAGACCCACCACACTATTAAAAATATTTGACACTTTTTTTAGCGATGAAACTATTTTACTACTATGTATTTTTTTAAATTTACACTAGAGCCGGGCTTGGAAAAAATTATCCTTCCTAAAAATGAAATCTAATATAAAAATTAATATAAACGTTTTATTTGTTAATATTCTTATAGGTTAGTGAGAAATGAGTAGTTAAAAATTATATTTCTTTATTTCTTGAATGAAATCATAAGAATAAGGACATTTTTAATGGACGATTTTTAAACTGTACAGCTCGAAGTAGAGTTTACACTCTTCAAAGTAAGGGAGAAGGGATTTTAGCGACCGTCGTTTTTCTTTATTCCTTATGAATTTTAGTTCAAAATTCTCCAAAGTTTTCCTCCTTTTTAAAGGTTTAATTTGCAGGAAAATTGATCGTGACCGTAACCCTTCGCTCGATTCCTGGAAAACGAAGAAAAAAAAATGACAGAAAAATTGGTGGCAGTCAGCACCTGCTTGGAGTGGCAAGCCCTGATTTAAATTAACAAAAAACTTAATGGGCCAGAAAAATATGCCCTGATATATCTTAAACCATTTCCCAAAATTCTAGAACAATATTTACAATTTTCTAATCATAAAATCGCCGTATATAATATCATGTTATTGGTCACGTGATGGATTGAGTTGGATTCATTTGAATGACAGTTTCTTATTAGTTAACATGCACCCTGATTATAAGTCTGACTTTAAAATATTTAAAATCTAACATGGTAGATCCAATATAACTGAAACATTAAAAAAAACTGAAACATTCTAATTTCAAATTATTATTCATAACGCGTATCATAAAACTGTACTCGTATAACTTTAAACGTTTCAATTTTGAAATTATTGAAATTTAAGAGCTTTCGAAAAGAAACAATTCAATTCATATATGTACGTTAATTAGAGACCTTGAATATTAATTAGGATGAAAATAATTTGTAAGAATATACTGACATGCATAAAAATTATGACCCTGTAATTTCTTTTCTGTTGGATTTACGAAATAAAGTTGAAATTCACATTCTCAAATCTTTGATCGTGCTTTAAGTTAGAATCCGTCGGTATTTCGAAAACTCTTTTGACCCATATTTTATTCACCATTTTGAATTAAAAAATGTAAATAAAAGATTTTAAATAAATGCGTTTGACGGTTTTTTTTTATTCGAATAATTTTCAATGTGAATGGATTTGAACTGAAAAAGTGGCAATTGTTCAGGAGAGCAAAAAAACATTGTATAGGCTAGGAATCCCTTTTCAAATATTTGTTTTAACCTAATGGAGAAAAAAGGGCACTAAAGTGTATCGATTTGTGCAAGTTCAATTAATGCACTTGAGGTCGAGGGCACGTAGCTTAAAATAGTCTTTCGTATCGATTGGTTCCAAGCACATGGAATATCTTCGGATAAGGTCACTCTTAAATTCGACATACTGTAGCCAAACTCTCAATTTTAATGTCACGACACGTTCCAACTATGTGACAAAGTGAGAAAAATATGGGCCATTGGAAATTCGAAATTTTCTTATACATATTTCATGTCACGTTTGATTTTTTAGCTATTTCATTTACCTTTCTCTAGAACTCAATCATTTAAATTTCATCTGAATGTTAATATAATCCATGTTTTATATTTAAGGCCATTTGAGTCTATTTTTTCAGTTAATCTGAAAACCATTTATTTTGCCACTAAACAAGTTAGAATATATTCTAACTTCTTCGGGAGCCTAGTCCTGTCGAAAAAAATTGATCTCGAAAATCTCATAATCATTTTTGTTGAAAATGTGATTAACTTTTCGTTACTTAAAGATTTTGTATATTTTAAATTTTGAAGAATAAATTTCACAAATATTCATTTTTAATAAGAAACATATTTTTTTTTAAATTGCGAATTGAGAAAAATTTGTGCTTTTTAATTCTCTTGCGCGGTTAAATTAAAACTTTGGCTGGAAAGGAGTCTTTTTAAAAAACAATTTTATTTTAAAATTATAAAGTTTAGAAGAAGACATAAATTTCTCAAAAAAGTAGATTGTATTAGTTTTTTTGACTTGAAATTAAGATTTGTAAACAAAAGTCATCTTCAAGATTCTCAATTTTCACGAACTTTAATAAATGTTAGTGTTTTACATGGGAAATGGGTATTTTTAGTATGAATGTCATTAGATTTCAAAGGCGATTTACAATTTGAAACAATTTTTTATTATGTTAGTGTTTTTTAATGCTAGTATTTTTGATAAAAACATCAGATTTTTCAGATTATCATTTAGAATCCTTAAACCCACAATTTTTTATTTTGTTGGCCAACAATTTTAAGTCACATTAACATTTTTAGATATAAATTTTTAATGGATATCTGTTATTTTAAACCAAAACATTAGATTAAAAAAAATAGAGTTTACGAGCGTTTCTCACCAGAAATCAATTATTTTAAATGAAAATAATTTGACTTAAAAATCAAACACACAAAATTTTGAATAACTTCTAGATGTCAGTTTGCATCAATTATCAAGAATATTGTCTCTGCTTTTCTTTTTTATTATTTTAGAATTTAAATAATAAGTACTATGAAATAAAAAAATGTAAGGAAAACCTGGAAACCTGGAATTGTCAGGGAATTTTTTTTTTAAGTCAGGGAATTTTTTCAAAAGCGTAGTTAATTTTTTTTAAATTGGAATGTTAAGTGGAATAACATGCTATTCTGTTTGAAATCAATGTTTTGACTTAAAGTTCAGTTTATTAAGTTTATTCCATGAACAACTTGAACTATTTTGTTGAAAATTGTTGTCTTGTTTTTTTGTTATTGAAAAATATTTTTCCTACTTAAAATATAACTATTTAGTATTTGGTTAAGAAACTATTTTTGTTTGATAGTTTTGACCTTTAAATCAATCTTCAGGGCTGAAAGTAATTCTTTTTCTGGCAAATTTAATGATTCTAGTTAAGGGCTTATCAATTTATTTTCAAAATTCATGTTTTTGGTTGCAAATTCAACTATTTAAGTTGTCGAGTCATTATTTTAGTTGAAAATTCGTCGCTTTGTTTGAAAATGCATTTTTGAACTGAAAATTTGACTATTCAATTGTTATTCGACAATTTATCTTTTTAATTTAAAATTCGTATATTTTCAATAAAATTCGTCTTCATTGATGAAAACGATTCCTCTATTCAATTTTTGTTTAAAAATTGATTTTTTTGTGTGGAATGAAACTTTTTGGTTGAAAATTTGTTTCATTTGCATTTGATAATGCAAACATTTTGTTGAACATTCTTGTATTTTTAATTTTGACTTCAATTTTTTTGTATACATGGTCTAAAATAGTAGAAAATTCATCGTTTTGGTTAAAAATTTAACTTCTTTTTTCAAAATGGAAATATTTTCTCAAAATTCATCTTTTTGTTTAAAATTCATTTATTTTAGGTAAGGATTGATCAGTTTAGTTGAAAATTCATTAGTTTGGTTAAAAATGTAACTGATGCTTAGTTAAAAGTGGCTCTTATTTAATTGAAAATTTAACTTTTTTGTTAAAAATTCATATATATATATAATTTAAAAATCGTCTTTCTTGCTAAAAAAAATAATTTTCCTGATTGAAAATTGATCGTCTTTTTTAAAAATCCATTTTTTTGCCTAAAAATTCAATTACTATTGATTATTTTAGTAATTAATTCATCTTTTTGGTTGAAAATAAAACTATTTGCTAAAGGTAAAATCAAATTTGTTTTTAAAAAGTCCAAGTTTCTGCGTGAAAATTTAGGAATTAGAAGCGGTTCAAGTTAATTTTTAATATAGTACTTACATTATTTTACTTTAATATGCATTAAATTTTAGGTAGAAGTAGATAAAATAAAAATGTATTTGAATTTTTATTCAGATTCATGTACTTTAGAGACAAATTCGAGGAATGAGTAATTATGTTTTTAGCATTATTTAATTATTTATTTAATATAGCGTGCTAAAATATTTAAGAATATCTTTTTATATTAATTAAGTGCCTATGAAATAAAAAGGGAAATTATTTGTAATAAACTCGCGAAAAATCATACTTGGAAAAAGCTTGAGATACCTGGAAAAAGCCTGGAATTGTTAGGGAATTTTTTTCCAGGATTTGAGTAGACACTATGTAATTAAACAAAATTTTTACAACATAGAATAAGTTTTTTTTTTAATATAACTCATTTCTTTGATTATTCGATAATGATGATACATGTATATTTACGAATATCTTGTGATTATACAATTCCTAATAGCTCGTGCCATTAAAAAATTTCTTCTTTTATAAAATTACTTTCGTAAATTAAGGAAGTTCGTTCTTTGATTTTATGTATAAAAAGTACAATTCCTAAGAAATTAGATATTTACAAGGCCGGAAAAAAACATTATTGATAATTAGGTCGCGTCATTGTTATTTCCTTATCAGGGCGATCTAAATGAAAACTTAATTTCTTTCTTCTAAAATGGCTGGCTACAAATTTTTCTTTTTCTTTCAAAATGCTTCCTGAATTTTGGCAGACATATATAAAAAAAATATTGAGGGATCTCGAACCCGTTTTTGCAAAACAAGTTAAATATCAATAAATATTGTTGGTAAATTTTGTAAAACATTGGAGTGTTGTATTTCGTTAAAAATAAAACAATAAATGTATTCAAATTTCAAATAATATATTAACAACGGCAATTAAAATGAATTGAGTTATTTATTGCAAAAATGGTCTCAAGGACACTAAATGTTTTTGTTTATTTCTGAAAACGATTCAGGGGATATGTTTTTACAAAAAGAAACAATTTTTCGAAGAGATATTCTAGGAAAAATGCCATTTGCACAACCCTTTAATCATTCTTTTTTTATTTTCCGATTTTTCAATAATTATTATTCAAGTATTATGTTATACTAAAAGTAGCTCTTTTATTTATTTTTTATTGTTTTAAATCAATATTTTTATTATATTTACGAAAATGAGTTTTAAAAGTTATTTTGAAGGGATCTTTAATTTTTTCTGATGAAAGTTTCTTGTGTGGGAATTTTGTTCACCTTCGTAAAGTAATTTCAGTTTTAAATAAATCGATCATATTTGCTTTAAGGTTCCTTGGTATCTCTTTGGTTTATTTGTTAAATAAATATTTTAACTATTTTAACGGGAATAAGTTCTAAAAGGTAGTTCAACAGATAATTACTTTTTTTCTTATGAACGTTTCTTGTTTGGCACTTTAGTTCGCCTTCGTGAAAACCATTAAAGTATTGCTTGACTCATCAACGAACAATATTGTGTTAAGTTTTACGTAACATTTTTGTACATGACGTATATTGCACTATGTAAAAAGAAGGTTGAGTGTCACGGCCAGCACGAGCTGAAGGAGCGTGTGCCTTCTACTATCTACCTGCTGACGTACAGGAGCGTATCGATAAATCCGATAATAATTTCCATATTGTAAATTTAAATTTAAAATAGAAAAATATGCGGCAAGCTAAAGAAACGACCTTGAAGCTCTGAATCTGATAAAACAGTATTTCAGGATTCTAATCATAAGGGCAATTTATAGAGATTAAAAGCAAAGCACTCTTTTCTTATTAAAGACAATAATAGAGAGAATTTGAAAAACTAAAATCTTTTTAAAGCCATTTTCAATTTTGGACACACGTCCAGTTTTACTACTTTTTTCATTTCTTTTTAATTTTATCTTTCTGCACTGAGAAACATCTGCTATCTTTTAGAAACTTTAGGCGTAAAAATATTTGTTAAACTAAAACTTATCAGATTTTTTACTGAAGCATTTAAGATGTTAAAGTCGTTGTCTGAGTGCCGGAAATCGCAATACCTCTGTCAGCCACTTGATGAAGCTTATAGTCAATTCCGTGAAAAATGTTGTGTAAAGTTGTAGAAAAATGATGATCAGTAATATTGTGGCAACAGGATATTTATAATAATAATGCTGTAAATTATAATATCTTTTATGCATACAAATTTAAATATGTTAACTACCCTACTAAATATAAATTTAAATTTGATAGTTTATGTAAATTTGAAGTTTGAAATCTTACGAAATAGTATGAAGTCGCCTGGGAAATCACTGAATTCCTCTGAAGCCACTTAAATCACATGGAGTCGCTGAAATCTTTTACAATTTCCTGATTTAACTCAAATTGTCTGAAGTCATTACAGTATTAAAACTCATTGCATACTTCATAATTTTTTTAACAATGGCTTATAGACTCCCGGGGCTGTTAAACCACAATAAAACATAAAAAATTCGTATTTTCTCGCTGGAAGATCAAATAATGTTTATTTTGGCCTATAAATTAAAAAAAAAATGGTGAGAAAAGGTAAACAAATGATGAAAAAAAAAGGTTCGAGCCCTCTACAATTTTCAATGCACACATTTTGTTTATTTAAAGTAACAAGATGTATGAAAGAATATTTTTAAAATACCATTTGCGATATGTATATGTGTTAAATACTCTCTTCTTTAATCCTTAAAAACGTAAAAAAGATGAAAAAATGCAGAAAAGTTAAGAAACCAATCCTTGAATAAACGCAAAAATTAAATTTTCGAGCTCTTTAAAGCTTCTGATCCAGATATTCCATGCATTTTGAGTAGAAGATTTCAATTGGCTTTATAAGACTTTATTGAATTTCTAACAAGAGATTTTAATTTAAAACAAAAAATACTTGGATTAATTAAAGGGTTTTGCATACACCTCTAACTCTGCTAATTTCATGTAAAGTTAGATACTTTAAAAAAGTTCTTTTATTAAAATTTTCATTTTTTACGTTCTACATTCGATCAATTAAGTTGTTAACACTTCAATAATATTTAAA
>JAAAKG020183907.1:0-25581 GCA_010014905.2 Druon quercuslanigerum
CGGGTGCTCTGACGCGCTCTGAGATCGGAAATGTTCACGCGCTGCTCATCTTCTTTTTTGGCATATGAATGCGCATTCGGTATTTTCAAATTTGCGTGTAACTTCGAAAATATTCACCGGAACGACTTAAAATTTTCTGTGTGTATTCTTAAATATATGTACATTAAGAAAATAAAATTTAAGTAACAGTTTTTTTAAAAGTGACAGGGCAAATTACCGGTGTTCATTTTTTTTTCAAAATAACTGTTTTCTAAACAAATCAACGTTATTGACGAATCCTGAGAAAAAGTTTTACACCAGGAAATGTTACGTAAAATTGAAAATGTAATTTTCTAACTCCCATAGTTCACGAGTTATAACTTTTACTTTTTCTATTCGGAAAAATCGGTCTATTCTTTATGGCATATATGGATCTAAAATTATCTAGAAATACACCATTTTTTTACTTTGGCGTGCAAAAGAAATGAGGAAATTCTTTACATATTATTAATAATAAATAATAAATCAAATAATAATTATTTTATTATAATAAATAACAAAAATTGAACTTCAGAAATCGTTATTTATTTATTAAATCCTTTATTATTAACATTTATCAATAACTCTTTCGTCCATGATGAATAGTTTATATATATATTTTTGGCATTTTGTACTTAAAATAAAAAAATGTAGTAAGACTCATAAAGAGTTTGACTTTCAGCAAAACAGATGGATTTTCAACTAAACTGATAAATCTTCAACTGGAATAAGCAAACAAAAAGATGAATTTTTTATAAAAAAAAAGAAGACTTTTCAACAAAATACTTAAATTTTCAGCTAACAAAGATAAATTTTCATTCGAAAATTGAATAGTTTAATTTTAAATTAAACAATTAATTTAAAAAAGAATAAATAAATTTTTTTACTAAATTGATGGAACATGAAACTGCGTAATTAAATTTTCAGGTAAAAAAATTAATTTTCAATGAAAATAATTAATCATGAAACCAAAAATATTAGTTTTGAGCAAAAGAGTTTAACTTTCAATCAAGCAGGTGAATTTTCATCAAAAAAGATCAATTTTCAAATAATTAAGAGAAATTTTCAACCAAACGTTTCAATGTTCAATTAAAGCAGCTATATTTTTAATAGAAGTATGGAATAGTTCAATTTTCAGTCAAAAAATTAATTGTCAATAAAAAATCGAATGTTCAAAAAAATAAAAGTAAAGTTTTTAACGAAAGTAATGAACTTTTAACTTAAATTATGAATATTTAGCTGGAATAGATGAATTTTTAATAAATATTACGAATCTTCAACCAGAATAGTGAACATTTTTCAAGAAAATAATGATAAATTTTCAGCCGAGAAGATTAATTTTTTACCGAAAAAGACAATTATTAAACAAAATACACGAAGTTTTAACTGAAAAAGAATTATTTTCGACTGAAATAGAATAGTTAAATTTTCTTTTAAAAAACTTAATTTTCAACCAGAGATAAATTTGCAAGAGAATATTCAACTAGATTAGTTCAATTTTCTGTTAAAAATTTAATTTTTGAAATAAAAGTCAAATTTTCATAAAGATTGTTAAATTTTCAATTCATACATATATTTGAATTTCCAGTTAACATAATTAATATAAAAGAAAATTAAAATTTCAACTGGAAATGTAAGTTTTAGTATTGAAGCATAAGGACAAATTTGCGATTAAGAGGATTAATTTTCTATAAAAAAAAAACAAATTGTCATCGAAACACAGGATTTTTCAACCAAATAGTGGAATTTTTAACTAAAATAGATACATTTTTAACAAAAAATAGAATAGTTGAATTTCCAGTTAAAAAATTAATTTCAAACAAAAAAAGGCACTAAATAGTATTACGGAATTTCCCGTAAAATTAAACTCTCTGGAAAAGAGGTTAGTAAAAATATTAGATATTATTTAATTTTATATTACAATTTTCAAAAAAATTTATGCACACTCTTGAAAAAATTTGCTGACTTTTTTTCCAGGTTTTTCCAGGTATATAAAAGTTCGCTGACAATTACAGGTTTCCCTGGTTTTCCAGGTGAGTAGACAACCTGCTTCCTTAATACAATGCAAAATCAGAAAAATGAAACCAATTGGTAACTTTCACCCACATCCTCCTTAAATCCCAACCACATATTCAAAACCAAAAATACCGAAAGTAGAAGTATCCGGTCTTGGAATTCCGATACTCTCACGGTCCAGACTGTTTCGAAAAGTATCTGATCATTCTTTGAGCAGCAGGTAGTAGGCAAACGACACGTATATAACTATATAGGCTATCCAGTATGCCGCAAGCACTGATCCCATACAAACACCATAGTTAGGTAAACAGTTAGGGGGCAGGAGATGAAATCAAGATTGAGAAATAATCTCGAATTACGTTGTTTGCCAACAGACGCGCAATACTGTGGAAGGAGATTAGATCGGATAAAATCAGATAGAATGGAAGTTAGGTTGCGCCTCGCCAAAACTCAAAAGCCAAACAAAGGGGTGGTTTATCTAAAAAAGTAGGAGTATAGCTGAGAGCGGAATTGTAACAATCGCGAGTCTTACTCCCTCGGTTTCGGTCGCCTAATCTATCATCTATCCTGAGGATATGCACCTCTACGAACCAGTAACCTTAGCTACAAGTGGGTGGGAGAAAACCAGATTCAAAACCGAAAACCTGATTGAAATCTCAAATCTTTTTCAGGCACTGATCGGCCACTTGAGTGCCAGCGGATCTTTGATCAGATGTTACAGGTGACGGTATTACTTTCTTTGTAAATCTCTTTCTTAACCCATGTTTCTTCTATTGCCCTTTAGGAAAATACAATAATCCCCTTTGACTTAATACGTAAGTCTCTTTTATTATCGTTCGTTCCCACGATTTTAGTTTGCTAAAGAAATCAAGGGTCCTGGAAATGCGATTTATTGCCCAAAACCAATTGTTTTGACTATCTGTCCATAAATTATAGAGATCTTAATTTTTGGGCAGATTATGGGGATAACCTCAGCAAAAAATAAATTTAAAAATATGGGACAGAGCACATGCTGTAGATAAATGTTTTCCCTATATACTGTTCCAGAGTTTTGAAATTTTCAGTCAAATAGGAATTATTTTTTGATGAGTGAAAGGTTGAAAAATGCCATTTTGAAAAATACCTATAACGTTGATTGGCTGTTAGTCTCTGCAAATAAATTACAAAAAAGCTGCAAGAAATATATGAATTTCTTTGGCTGTTTATGTGTAAAACTGTAAATTTTAGTGTAAGAAATAATTATTATTTGTTAATAAGTTAATAACGAAAGATTATTGAGATCTTCGAAACTAAACAACTTAGAAAATAACTCTTGAAGAAAGTTGCACATTTTTGGATTCTAAAAAAAAGTATGCAACTCTTTCTGGATAAAAATTGGGGTTTTTTGGAACGTGTCATGGGAGTGTCAAAATTAAGCTGGTCAGTTTCGTCTTCTAGTTAGTATCAAGTAATATCCACATTTTTGCTCCATAGTAAGGCAGACCATAATTTTATTTTATAGTATGTTTGAATATCCACAAGTTTTCCAGGCTCACTATTAGGATAACCAAATCCACACTCCAGAGTGCCAATCAGAAGTGGCTGTATCAAAAAAAAAAAAAAAAATCAGGGCCGCCTGAACCGTTTTCTTTTGAAATGTATAAAATTGCGCAATACACTCGACTGAGTACTCGCGCCCTGCGGCCCTTCCGAGGCATTCCGAGGCGAGAGTCCCAATCGTCTCTCAACCTGTCCCCTGAGAAACTTCGACGGCCAGCAGTTCTAGGAATTACAAAACCAGATCGGATCCTATGGGACCTGGAGTTTACCTCGAAAATACTTTTTTATAATAAAAAAATCAAATACTTTAAAGATAGAGAATTTCTTGTGTCTCCTGTAAAATTCGAGATTTGGTACTTACGCCCTTATGCCCCGGTCTAAATTTAAATCACTCCGAACTTGACTGAATTCATGAATCAAAAAATTCCTTTTTTGTTAAATATTTATCATTTTTAGTTGGAAATTCAAATATATGATTAAAAATTCATTTATTTTGTTGAAAAGTCTTATTTTACGATAGAAAATTAATCTTCTTGACAAAAAAAAATTCTGGTTTGGAATTTTAACTACATACTTAGTTTAAATTGAAAGTTGAACAGGATTGTTAAAAATTCGTTCTTTAATTATTGATTCATCATTTCAGTTAAAGTTTAACTTTTCTTTCTTGAAATTTAATTTTGTTAATTGAAAACTTAACTATTCCATTTTTGGTTGAAAATGTAAAAATATGACTGTTGCCAAAAATGCATCAATATATGATTCAGTAATCTGAACGGAAAAAAATTTAATTATTTTTATAATTAATAATAATTTTTTTCTCGAGACTGGTGAAAACGGACATTTGGATGATTATCCCTCATTCTGCATCTTTTTAGATAAGGTAGTAAACAAAAAATTGATTTATTTGTATTAGGGGGTAAGTTTATAGATTTCCGTGCTATGGGTGTGTTTGAAGGGTTGGTTCTCGGTTTCGTTGGTAATGTATATTGGGATCTGTCGAGGGCTTTTAGGTTTGACCGTTTCATCGATGCCCCGGCTATTACGCTACGGTCGTAATGTACGTAGGTGTATATATCTATATCCGTCATTTTTTTCACCTCGGATCCCTTCCAGGCAGCGGGTTTAAAAAATGAGCACGAACATTATTCTTGCGCCCCTCTCGACGATTCGGCTGACCGGTCCAGCCACTCGGCGAATCCGCCGGTTTGCAATGTGCCGCGTCAGCGAATGTGAAAATGAATAAAAAAAAGGGGGAGAGAAAAATTATATATTTCCCAGTGGTTCGCTTGGACGGTCGTTTTAGGACAGATATGCCGGCGGTATGTCGGAGGCAGGAAGCCATTTTCAATTCAATCTGTTAAAACCACGTCAAAAAGTCACACCGATATATTTCACCGTTGTGCGTCTCATGCGGATATCTCCGCCTAGCGATCCGGCCCAAACCTCTACCAACGGCAAATAGCTCACATTCGGGTATAGAAATATCGATATCCGATGTGTCGCGTAAATCCCTCGCGTGGAAACACCTAGAAGTGTGAAAAATGCTTTTTGTACGAAATCCGCAAAATGTATGGTGAAAATTATACGTGGTTTTGTAAGAAAACGCGAAAGAATAAGGAAATTGTTACCACTGCGGCCACACGAAAAAATTAGGGTGTGAAATGTTGCAGGTAATCGGTCAAACAGGGTAAACGCGAGGTGGGTATTTAAGACTGAGGTAAACTTTCTGTGGTGAAAGTTTACCTCACTATGGTGTAATCAGCTGACTATTGCCATGCTTGAATGATTACTTGCAACTTTTCGTAAACCCGGTTTTTCTTGTGAGGACGAATCATCATCCTATTTTTCCCTTTTTAACAACAATATCCTTTACTAACCTCTAATCATTCTATCCATTTGTATTCCATTTTATCTATTTATATTCTTCTTCCATTTCCAAGTGTATTATATAATTTCGATGCCATTTTATCATTTTTTCTACTCTTATCTACAACGACTTTATTTTTTTCTATCCCGTTTATAATACGTTACATCCTTTTTCAATTTCCAATCATATTGTCTCCCGTTGGAAATTCAACGGAAATTCCAGTTGTAAATTCCGTTCAATTTCCGTAGAAATTCCACTAACTTTCCGCTTGCAATTTGCAGCCGGGAATAGATTGGTTGGTTACCTTCAAGGTTCATTTAGAACTGGACTTCCTCGACGGAGATTGATTTTTACACCTGGTGCACTTGGAGTTTATCTTATCATGATGAATCATGAAAAAATTTGGTTGGTTACCTCGAAGGTTCATTTGGAACTCAACTTCCTCGAGGAAGAAATATTTTTTGCCTGGGGTAGCATTACTGATGGCAAAATTTTTGATAGGAACTTCTTCATTTCCAACCGAAATTTCCGTAGAATTTCCAAATGGCATTTCCGTAGAAATGTCGTGAAGCACTTTCCGGGGAGTCTTTCCACGTGGGATTGTCATTAGGTTTTATTTTAGCCTCCTTTCCATTATTTATATCCTTTTCAATCATCATCGTTTCTCCTTATTAAATTCCTCTATCCAACGGGATCTATTCTTTTTATTCCGTTTTATTATTGTTTATTTTTTTGCCACATTTCATCATACTTTTCAGTCTAATCTTCATTTCAATGATTCTGCTTAATTTTCTTCTTTCAATAAATGTCACATATTCCTATTTCATTTTACAATTTATTTCCCCTTTTTATTTCTAAGTATTTTTTTTATCTTCCTATATTTGCAATAATTTCATACATTTCGAGATACTTCACTATTTCATTCTATCGCTCATTTTGTTATCCTATTTCTCTTTCTAAATATTAAACCATTATTGAATCATATTCTATTACTTTTCATTTTATTGCTCTTTACAAATTTTCTACCACAGGAAAGGTATATTTTGTTACTGCTTAACTTTGGTTCAATGGTTTAAGGTAATTTTTTGTTTTAAAACTATAGAAACTTTCCATTTTTCACTGACAATACTCTATGACAACTTTTCACTTTTCTTGCTTTTCTTCTATAGAACAATTTGATCCTTTCTCATCACACTTTATTCTTTCAGGTTCTACAATCTTAAAGAATAAGGCGTGTTGAGAGAGGATCAAATTCATCGAAAGGAGAATAGAAGGTAAAGTAAAAAGTTGGCAAGAATTCGATCCTTTCTCATCACACCTTATTCTTTTAAAATATAGAATCTAAAAGAATGAAGTGTAATGGGAAAGGATCAAATTTTGCGAAAGGAGAATAGAAAGTGAAGTGTAAAGTTGGCAAAGCAGAGAGGTTTTTGAATCATAAAAAAGACTATAAAATTTATGAAAAGCGAAGGAGGATAATTATATAAAACAGATTAGAAAACGACATTATCATTAAAAAAGAATTCGTAAAAAACAATTAAAAATTGATAGAAAAAAATTAAAATGTTTTAAAAACTAATACGATTAAATTTTGAAAAAGGATAGAAAAGGAAAGGATTAGTGGAATTTAAAAAGTTCCTTTTCACACTTCTTAAATATTTCTATCGTTTTCCAATCTGTTTTATATTTTTATCCTTTTCTCTTTTCGAAAATTCTAATCTTTGATATGTCCCCTTTATTTTTTACTAACACAGAAGTACAGAATATTATATGGTACAATAGACAGTGTAATAAACTGGATAGCACTCATGTGAAAAAGGAGAAAATATACTTTAAAAAAAGATTACAGCCTTTTAATGCCTTTTCATCCATTTTCATCAAGTTATTATTGATGGGGTTTATGGTGTGTGATACTTACAGCATAAATCAGGAAATATAAGTGTATGTAATATAGAGTAAGGAATTATATATGTTACATTTATAATAGCAGAAAGGTTACTGCAACACTACAACTTTTTTGAGCAGTATTAATCTATTCTTTATCGCATTTGGATAGGTTTAAAGAAAATTATATAATTCTCAATCTAAATAAAAAGAAGATAAATCGGTTAAAATGGTAAAACACTAGCCTATGTTATCCTATGCAAAGTTATTGTATCATTCTTTTGTTTTTAAGCGGAAAATCCATGATTTTACCCACTTCAAAATTTATCCGCAATAAAAATTATTCTTAATATCGTTATTTAATGGCGCAAATCGTAAAGAAGACTCGAAAAATGCGTTACACAAAGTGATGGGGCACAAATTCTTCCAAGTCTGCTTGCCAGTTTTCTTTCGAACAACTTCAATAACTTTTTTACACAAACAGAATTATTTGGCCTTGAGGTTAGGTGAAGTTAATTACATAATGACAATCTTTGCTGCAAAAAGATTCTTGTTACGAGAAGTGAAAATTCTCTTAACCGTAAGGTTAAGAGGAAATTCCATTTGTGTCAAGAAACAGTCTCTTGGTACAAGGAACATTTCTCTAATTGATTAAAAAACGCAGATTGTATTTCCCTAAACAAAGCCATCCATGATATTCTCTTGCAATTTTGTGATTTGAAAGAACAACCCACACAAATGAGTCAATCCGCCTCCGTATGGAGGGAACAGTAGGTACATAATAGTCAGTTACACGAAATCAAAAGTAATTCCTCGCATTGTGTCATGAAGCGTGTACCTCTGCGTTGTGTTCGGTAGGGGTAAGATACGTAGGTAAGTAGATATATACAGGGTCGAAACCATAATACATACAATCATACATACATGCGTATACAATGCCTTTATTCCATTCTCATTGCGGGTAAATAACATCTGTACATTAGATCACTATAAAATCGGTCGCCATTGCGAGCTACAATAGCTCGACCCCATTCAAATCTCGTAGAATGCGATTCAAAGAAACCTCGTCGCGCGACGGTGATGCCGGTGATGGTCACGACCCTTGTGGTGGTGGTGGATGGTGCTCCTCGCCGAGCGGAAAAAGAGGACACGCTGATACAGATATGGTATTCGTGCCCGCGCAGGGATGAAATATGAAAAAATGGAAAGAGAAGAGAGGAGATAAAAAAAGAGAAATTGAAATACACTAAGCAAGAAAAAGAAAGATGTTAAGGATAAAGAAGGCTATGCTATATAGCAACGAAGAGAGACAGGGGTTAAAACAGTTGGTCGAAACAATAGGCGGAGCATGGAGAGAAACGTCTGAGCATCGCCTGCATTGTGCGTTTATATTAAACGGGTTTTAAATAAAGGGTAATGTGTTAGTTCGAGCTCTTTGCTTCTGTGTGTAGTATGGTATACAATACTTATAAACCGGGTAGGTGGGTTTCGCGGAACGTGGGTAGGTAGGTATGTCCCTTTCACTCGGCTCTCCAGGCAGATATAAACTCTTAACATCTCTGTGGGACGCCACTGTGGACCAATGAGAAGCCGAGACAGGCGTGGTCGCTTCCAGCGGAGGGTCCTGTTTGGTGGAAACCCTGGGGTGGAACACTGTGGCACAGTGTTTTATTTCGCGCGCTGGTGGAGGGGCTGTTAGTTTCTGCCCTATCGTTCCTTACACCGTACTCTCCTCACCCAAAGTTTCACTCATGACCCCTCATCACCCCCTCATCACAGTGCCACCACCTCCGCGAAGAGCATCGCGGCGACCAGCGCTTTACCTGAATCGAGTCTCCCGGGATGCTGCAATTGTTGACAACACCGAGTCTAGAGGGGGAGGAGAACACGAATCGTAGGGTGCTCCCAAATCGGCATTTCGGCCTCAGCACCCCGCACGAGCAGTTCGCGTAGTCATGCGCGGCACCCCCAACGTACCCTCGACAATATCTGACGATATCTCCCAGCCAGGAAGGTTACTGTGCAGTGGATGTATCGGAGGTGTAACGCAACGCGACGGTTTTTAAGAGACTTGGTATTTATGAATGTGGAGTGTTTTCAGAAGAGGTGTTCGTTCTTATTGTGAACTTTTGATGTGAAGTGGTAGGATAATCTTTGGACGCTGGATACTACTCAGCTGACGATGTTCTTTACTCGTGACTTGTGACAAGACGTATGCGAAAGTTTAGTTTGAAGACTGGTTGGTAGTGAGCTTTTGAATCCTAGGATTTGGAGAAATAGTTGATGTGATGAGATGGGCAGGTGCTACTGAGGAAAGTGATTTTTGATAGTTTAGATTGTTGTGACTGATACAAAGTTGGTAGGATGTCGTTACCAAGAGGTGTAGGTTTGGGAGTGGATGTGGGACAGTTGATGCAACATCAACAGCAGCAACAACAACATCATGTGTTGCCTGCAGCTTTTTTCTTACGCGCGAGTGCCGAGCGGTACCAAAGGACACCTAAGTGTGCGAGGTGTAGAAACCATGGGGTAGTTTCGGCACTTAAGGGACACAAACGGTACTGTCGGTGGAGGGATTGTGTGTGCGCGAAATGCACCCTCATCGCGGAGAGGCAGAGGGTCATGGCCGCTCAGGTGAGATTAAATTATATTTAACAATGAGGAAATAATGTTGTGCTTGAGGAACATAGTTGGGAATTAGGGTAATGTTAAAAGCAGTAAATTATGATGCGGATGATGTTTTTCGAAAGGATGTACAAGTACAATGTGGAATAATGGAAAAACAGTTAAATCAGAGTCAAGGTACCATCCGGTTTAAAGTTAAACCAATGTTGGTCCACAAAAATCTTGTAAACTATTACATTTAAAAACTTTTCCGCATTAAATCGAGTCTACTTTATAAAGCATTCTAATTCTTGTCGCTGCTCATAAATCTTTAGTGATAATCCGTACATCCGAACCACTATAGTTCCTTTTTTTGAAACATGTTGCTAATTTTGGTCCTAGGTCCTACTAGGAATTTCTTTTGATGTTTGGTTACATAAATTCTAATTGCTGTATTGAGAATGATTTGAAGCAAACTTGCTTTGTTAATTATACGCAATGGGATAATAACGCATGTTCTATATAAATAAAAAAAACTAGGCAAACAAATTACATGGTAAGGTTTAAATTCATATGAAAACTTCTATGCTGTTCATTCAGTTTCATTTTTTAATAAAGACATAAATTTAAATTATTTAATAATTTAATAACCCCATTCATGAGATCAGATATGATTAGAATATTATGGTCCACTATTACCCTCAAACTGGTTCTGAATTTAATTAATTCAAAGAGGCTTAAGGATTAGTTGAATGGGATCACATTTTGGTATGGGGAACAAACTTCACTCTAAAATTATCACCTCTACTTTACCAGTTTTTTTTATCTTGGCAATATACTAATAATATTTTATAAACAAAGCGAAGGTTTTACCTCTATCTGTAATTCCAACAATGTCTTTTTTCCGGAAAACTAAATCGATTTTTTTTCAACGAGCGACTAAAGTGCGGTACCTATTAAAGCTTTAATGAAATAATTAACCCTAAATAAGTTTCAAAAGTATCAAAGAATTTTTGAAATTCCCTTTGAACATGAAAGACCCTTTGGCTTTTTTCTTCAACCATGTGGAAGTTGAGGCTCTTCAAGATTCAGTATATGGCATATAAAATTGAGTACATGTATGAATGCTGAATGTGTATATGAGAAATATAAGAAAGAAATACGAAAGTATCATGATTGTATACTTCGCACGTGGGGTTCAAAGGCAAGTTACACCTCTCCCAGCGGCATTTATAAGTAAGAATTATACTTTTGTAATATGGGAATAGGCTACAACGATCTAATATTAGGGATCGGGTATAACGTTTCAAGGAATATTACACTCAGATCGTGTAACGTTACACGATTGTAATGCTACACACCCCAGATTTTATATACAAACGCCCTTCTTGTCGAGCCACTTCATGTTCCAACCCCGAACTTAGCAGGATACAGTCACAATTGGCATATCAACTTAGGGATATTTAAGAACCATGTATATTATATACCTTTAAAGCTGGTATTGTCAAGGTGACAATTCGCTTTTCGTCAACAGTTTTTTCTGTATAATATTTTAGAAAAGAAGGTTTAGTAACATCAGAATAAACCGAAGAGTTTCAGAATCGCGATATTTTGTTGTAACCTCATTATGCAAACAAAAATAAATCTTTTATGACCGATATTATTATCTACTTGCAAAATATTCTCATTGATCAATATTAAAACCATTATCGATGATTAGGAATCTATGAAGGACCTTTATTACGAGCCAATTTGAGTCCATTAAGTACAATAGAGATCTAGAATAGTTCAGGATGTCAAATTCAACAAGTTTATTACTCTAATCAATTATATTAAAATCAGTGAATTCATGGAAAATGTATTTATCTATTTATTTTAACGTGATTTGAAATTAATTGTGCAGGTTGCCTTGAGGAGACAGCAGGCACAGGAGGAGAGTGAAGCACGAGAACTCGGATTGCAATTGCAATATAATAATGGAAATTGTGCAAGCGGCCCGGTTTTGCAAAATAATACGGGTGCCGTAACTCCTGCGGGAAGCCCTCCTCCACATCCTCGACATGTTTCGAGTCCGGTGGGTCTGCAAATTCCATCCGCCGCTGCAGCAGCGGCGGCGGCTGCGGCCGCACAAATTCAGACGCAACTTCAGCATCAACAACCCGATTGTGGAATCCTTCAGCGGATGAGAGTCCCCCAGGATGATTATAGACAGATAAAATCTGAGAAAAACGACACCATTTCTCACGGCAATTCCCTCGGCTCCATTACAGGTAAAAAATATAATTATGTATAGAGTTAATTGTAATTAATTAAAATATCAATGATTCGATAAAATTGCAGTAGGCTTTGCTGTTTAATGAATAGATAAAGATACTGTGAATGTGAAAAATCTCACAGAGAAAAGTCTCTTTCAACGCATGTTCACTGCTTGTGGTAGCCAGAGTTTAAGTCAATGATTCCCAGTGAACTTTCACGGATTCGAATTTAGAGAGAATATTTCACGCAGTAAAATTATATGATTTAGTGAACATATAATTATTGAATAATGGAATAATACGAAGTCGTTTACTGAATTATTGAATAGTATATATTCATTACTGCTGTTTGTGATTAATGCGTCCACTAAATTCAGTAGTACAAGTCAATGTGAATTTGGTTCCACAGAAACTCAAATAAAATGTTACTGACCAATGCATGCAATGTAAATAAAATTGAGTAACTATTTGAATCGCGATCGTAATAATGTAGTAAAATTATGTTACATAAAAAGTTAATAAGTTAAGAATTTGATTACAATATTAAACGAATAATATAATTTTACTCGCACATGGTTGTTGTTACTTTGAGAGTAGGAGTGGAAAATTATGCTCAAGGGTTAGAAGCTTGTCAAATTTTCGCTTTTAAAAGCTCCTTCGTAAGGCTGTTTATTTTAAAAACGCAAAAATTAAGAATTATTACAATGTAGGTTATGATGCTGAGTTTAATTATTATAACATTATGCAAGGGTATTATTTTAAGAATAGTAACTGGGACAAATTAGTATATCAGATGACTCACCATATGCCACATAAAGTATACCTGAAACACAAAAATATTTCTTTTTATTGTTAACTAAATTTAATTTTGAAACTCTCTTCCTATATTATGTTAAGCTTTTGTTTTTACATATTTTCTGTATGCATACCATAATAGATTTTATTCTTTCAAATTATTAAAGTATACTTTTAATTTATAAATATAATCGAAGTTCAATTATCCAATTTTTTAGAATTTCATTAATTCTATACCAGAGTATTTTCCCTAAAATAGGGAATGAGCCAATGCGGTAAACATTTTTGAAAAATAAATTGTGCACCGGTTTTTTATTCAAAATAAAACCTTACGTTCCTGTGTACAGTTTTTCTACATTGTAAAATTTTCATATACGCAAACCTTGTAAATTCATAACATATGTGTGTATAGTGTCTTGCATATATAAGATACGCGAAAAAATCTTTTAATTTTACAAGGATTCTGTTAGAAATAGTAACAGCATGGCTGAAATCGTTAGTAAAGTCTACATCATTTTTTGTAAACATTACAAAATTGTTAGTTATTTTACAAATTAACAAACATAAGTAAGGACAGCATAGTTATTTTGGTCAACTTTACAAGAATTTACGCTATGTCATTATTTATATTTACGGGCGATTTCCAAACACTTTTGAGAAAAAAAATCTTTCCAAACCATCCAAAATATATTTTTTAAATCAAGTCTCAAGCTAGAGAGTATCAATTTTGACTTCAGCATTTCAATATCTTCTCTCGTTTTACGATATAGTATGATAAACCAATATGCTGAAAGTTACCGAATATTTGATCAAAAATATTATGCAAAAATAATGATCATTATTTACTGCTGATTAAAATTAACGCAAATAAATCGATTTTTCAGTATACAAAAATCTTCTTCATAATTTCATCCTGCATTGTGAACAGTTTAAGTACTCATATTTCCGAGTTTTATCCTAACATAGCAATGCCGCGTGACGAGACAAAAAATTTGTGGGACAGGCTGTGAAGTGATATTTTTAATGCTTATCTTTAAAATACTGAACCTTCTTCTTAATATTTATTTTTTCCGAATCAATATAAGTGATATTTGTAAATCTCAAATATTTACAGAATTTTGTTAATATTATTGAACAATTTTTCGTTTTAAATTTTTAGTTTGGGACAGGTGCGTTTTCACACATTTTGGGTACTTTGCTTTCATGATTTTAAAACAAATGCATCTAAAATTTTAAAACTCTTCTAAATTGTGCTTTGATATAAGCAATTTTTTGCAATGTTTTTAGATGAAACTTATTATTAACAGGATCATGTTGAACATTTGTGAACATTATAAGTGATTTTAGGCGATTGAAATCACCTTAATGTTTTATATTATTTTTAAATATTATTTGGTTATATATTACACTTTCTGTAAAAATGATAAAAAAATACTGGTTTTTGGTTTTGTGCATTTGGTGTACGTAAATGATGAAGAAGATTTAAGTTTCCATCAGACATTTCGGCTCCATATATATGGGACCTCTGGAATAATTTATTCTAGAAAGTTACATATGTGGTATAAGTGTTTGGTATACATCTGTGCGCATTTTTACTTAAATCTATTTTTTTGTCTTCTTCAAACAATTATTACAATGCATGTTTACATATAATTACTGTCTATAACAACGTAAAATATGCACCTTAAGTTAGTATTTTAAAATCAATCTGAAACATTGCACTGCATGTGTTCACTTAAAATAATGATATTCCTTTCGTTGGTCTAGAAAAATATAATGCCTATTTAGAAAAAGTTCAAAGAAGTTGTGGCTTTCATAAAAGTGGCGGGAACGTGCCGATTCAGAAAGTAGTTTTTATTGCCCAAAATAAATTTGGTAGCACTAACAGCATTGAAGAAATATCATTTTCACTTTCTCCATTATGTCGCGCAAACAGTTAGATAATTGTTATAAACATAAAATATCGTTGGAAGATAAGAAAAAAAATCTTCCAAAAGATTCTTTATTGTCTTTCTCATTGATAACGTACATTTTTCGCATCATATTTAAGAACAGGCCCGTTCTTGACACTTTTTCTGAAACGGAATCTTTCTTCCTACTTATTCTAAATAGGCATAATATTGCGCGAACCTGATGATCTATTGTTATAGATATAGGAAATAAAGCGCAAAGATGTGAACCAAAAATTGATACCATATGTAACATTCTAGAATAAATGACTAAAGAGGGCATATATGTAGTCAAAATGTCTGATGGAAGTTTAAATCGTCATAATTTACGGACTCAAAGCCACAAACCCATACAATAATGTTATTAGTGAGAATCGCAAGAAGCTAAGAATAAATTACAGATAAATGCATGCTTTAGTATTCTCCAAGATTTTCAGTATTTTTTCTCTGTCGATCGGAAGCAAAGTTCCCTTTGATTGAGTACGAGAATTAAGAACATGTAAAAAAAACGTGAAAAAAGTGCACAGGTGTCGTTGTGCGTTGATTATTACCTGAATAGGTACAAGTATGTACTTAGCCTTAGCACACGTAAGCGCGTGTTTCTCGAGACTTTAGACTCTTTATACTTTAGATTTTAGAGGAAGGTAGTAAGGACTTGGAAACGGAAGGAAGGGTGGCACATACAGCATTTAGCCCGCAAGTGAGGGATATGAATTAAGCTGCCACTAACGAACGACTTATTTCAAGTGGTATAATAAGGGGCTCGCGTTTGGCTATTATTTACTTAACCTCATGACTGCAATACACGCATGTGCGACTAATGGCCACTCGTACGTGTGCCCGTCCAAGATTTACAAGTACTTAGGCAGTTGCTCCTACATTCGCGTGTCGAAAAGCCTGCATTTTGTATTATACTTTTACAGTGCATACTTGCTCACGTGCCATGTGCATTGTTTCCAAATTTGCATTCCTTGACATCGCGAGAAACTCTTCAACTTTTAAAATGTCATGCTAAAGAGCCCACAGGGAAAGGTATGATTTCAGAGATAAGAAATAGTGTCGAATATTTATGGGTGAAAAAATCCTCTTTTTTATAACCTCCTAGAGGAGTCGAACCCACGTAAACTGATTGCCGGTCAAGTGCTTTGACCAATAAGCCACGGAGGATCGAGAATATTTTTTTCCAAAGTCATATATGATGGCTTTCAAACAGAACATATAAACATTTATGATGTTTGTTATGACCAAAAATAGAACAAATGATTGAAATTTAGGTTCATAATCTTGAAAATGTATTCACATAGAATTTATTTTTGAAAGGCATCATCCATGCATTTGGGAAAAAAGATTATAAATCCTCCGTAGCTTAGTGGTAAGAGCACCTTGCCGACAATCAGGTTCCGTGATTCGATTCCTACCGGGGCTAATAAAAAAGAGGATCTTTTTTCACCAATAAGCATATGTAGTATTTGTTATTATAAACAAATTGACAGTTCTTAGAAATCCGTAGAAGTATCTTGAGATTTCATTTTGTTTGATTTATTTCCACAAGTTCTCTAAAAATCCGTTGAAATCCCTTAAATCTTGTCAAATTTTAAGGAATCCCACAAACATTTTGTGAAATCCCGTAAAATATCTTGGCATGCCCAATATCTTTTAAAAATCCTTAAAAAATGTTTCAATTGAGTTACAGCGGTTCTTGAAAATATTAAAAAAAAAAGAAAAAAATCTCGAAAATTCAAAATTTAACTACCTCCAATTGAAAATTTATCTCTGGTTAAAAGCTGAACTATTTTATTTCAAATTGGTCTTTTTAAACTGCAAATTTAAAAAAACTAAGTTGAAAGCTTCCCTTTTTGGTTTTAAATGAAACTATTTTGTCTTAGCAAATTATTTTTCTATTGAAAATAAGGTTTTTCAACTGAAACTGTAAGTTTTCCATTTCTAGTTGAAAATTTATCTTTTTATAGATGAAGATTTGTATTTTTTGGTACCAAATGTAATTTTTTTGGTTAAAAATTCAACAATTCGGTTAAAAAATTACCTTTATGGGCCGATAATTCGAGTATTTCGGCGAATATTCTACTATTTTGTTTAAAATTAAAGTATTTTGTTAAAAAGTAATCTTTTTGGTTGAAATCTGAATTGTTTTGTTGAATATCCCTTGAAATAATTGTAATAAATCCGTTGAAAGAAATTCTATTAAAATCTCTTGAATCCTATTAAAAACCTCTGAACTTCATGAACAATTCTCCAATCTTTAAAAATTTCTTTTATTGTATAGAATTTTCTTGAAATTTTGTAAATGTTCTGAAATCCTGCGAATTGAATTGAAATTCTTTAAAAAAATTTTAATCTTTTAAAAATGTCCATATAATGCTACAAAATTTGGTAGAATCTCATGAATTTCTTTTATTTCTTTTATATCCTATGGAATCGCGTATATCTGGTTAAATCCCTCCAAATCCCTTGAAATACTTTGAAGTCCTGTTAATTATCCTGAATATTGTAATATCTCTTAAAATTTCGAAATAAAATTTTTTTAAGTATTAAATGTATTGAAAATAGAGGAAACTGCTTTAAATCTCTTAATATCTCTCGAAATCTATAAAATTCTTTGAAATCTCTTAGAATCTTTCAAAACACTTTAAAGGTTTGGAAGCCTGTATAAAATATTTTTTTAAATCATTGAAATCTCTTGAAATTAAAGATGTGCAGTCGCTTATTTAAATTTTAAATATAAACTTGGACTTGCTTGGGACTTGTGTGTGTGTTTCTCCCAAGAAAAGGAGTAATTTAAATTTTTTTAATTGTTATATTCTAAAGGAAATCAGGCCAGGTGTTTTTAGTGGCGTGAGTCCGAGGCCTGAATCCAGCCCAACATGAGTTGGCCCAACCTGATTTGCATAAGTTGGGATTGGAAAGTTGTACGAAGGAGTTAAGAATTGCAAACTTTCCTACAAAGTCGTTTCCGACTACAATGGAACTTGCGTCTCGTAAGTTCTGCGGGACAAGTATAATGAAAAAAAATATCTCACTTCGTACCAGCTCTCGCTAAAATTTACTCACTAAAGCCTCCATTCACAGGACTGACAATAAAGGGCAGAAGAATGAAAGGGGTATAAAGAGCGCGAACTCGAGGTAAAAGCAAATAATGGAAAACCTGCCAGACCCATAGTGAGAGAGTCAATTGTAATCGTACTGTTTGGAACGTTTAATAATTTGATTTATACCCGAATTAAGTTCTTCTAAAAGAAAGATTGCTTTTCAACTTACAATCCGTACTATACATTTTATATCGAAAGATGATAGGAACTCATTCAGTTGCCAAATCCTGTTAACAATTTCAGGCATTTCAGAATTTCACATTCATTTTTAAGAAACATTAACATAAATTCAAGAAATTTTGTGGACATCATCAACAGCGAAGAAAGTGCAAACGATTCAGTCGAGAAACTAACTCGAACGATAAATAAATTTTGTATTTTCCAATGCTCTAGAAATAGGGAAAGTAAGGAGATTCTTGAGAAAAGTGGGGTCATGAATGGTTCTTTACAAAACTGATGTATTAGATACTAATTTTCAATTAAAATTTAAACGCATCTAATTCCTGAAATTCCAAGTGAAAATATTCCATGTTCAACAAAACAGATAAATTTTTAAACAAATAGTCGAATTGTCAATTAACTAGAGAACAAAGAGAACCAAGTAGTTGAATTTTCAACCAAAAAATATGAGTTATTCATGAAAAATGTAACAGTTGATTTTTCAAACAAAAAATATGATTTTTCTACTAAACAGATGGATTTGCAACCCGTGAATATAAAGATTCATCAAAAAAGTTAAATTTCTAACCAAATATTTAAATTTTCAACAAAATTGTTAAATGCTAAAGAAAACAACATTTTTGAACCGAAATGCATAGTAATTCTAAATGAGAAACAGTTGAATTTATCTAAAAGATGAATTCTTAAAAAAATAGTTTAATTTTCAACCAAAAAAGATTTTTCAGTTAAGAAAGAAAAAAAAATTCAATCAAACTGTTGAATTTTCAAGGCAAAATGTTTCTAAACTATAAATTTCAACGAAAAAAACTATCTTTCAACCTAAATGGATATTTTATTAAACCAAATTGTTGAATTTTCAACAAAATAATTAAATATCGAGCCCCATAATAAAACTGGTAATAAAAAAGAGAAATTCTCCAGCAAAAATATAATGGTAGACTTTTCAACCAAGAAGAATGAAATTTCAACCAAAAATTATTTGATTTTCACAGTGGTTTCCTTTAAGTTGATAAACGAGAAAAAGCTCTTTCTATGTCGAGCGGAATAGGCGAGACTTTGAAGCCTCTGATAAATAAATACGAATTTTGCTCATTATGAATATTTCTTAAATATGCAATGAAATTTATAAATTGACGTAGCGGTGTATCGTATTTTTTACACTATAATATTTTTTAGCTAACATTTAAAAAGGTTTTAAACATCTGCATTTTAAACTTTTAAAATTGCAAAAGTAGGTTTTTTAAATAGTCATTTTTGTGTTTTCGAATGATTTCTTTCTGGCTTAGATAGATGAATAATTTAAACAACTCAGAGGTTTCTCTGTTGTTCACGCATATATTACAATCTTTAAACTTCTTGAATTTTTTTTCGAAGTTAGCTAAACGAAGTTTTAAACACAAACATTGCTAGAAATTTTCTAAAGAAAAAACGCTACTGTTAGAAGGTACTTTTATTCAATGTTCACGAGATACCCATATGATATCAAACATTTTTCTGAATAAATAAAATCCCCTTTTTAATCCCCTTTTTGAGAAAAAACACTCTTTTTCACCTTCAATTAAACTACTCAACCACTGCGATCCCTACAATTTCTATTAAGAGTAGACTGAATTTTCCTTTCTTCCTTGCTTGAAGAGATTAGGTTAGACCAGTCTCGAAATCATAAATATGTAAACTCGCCATTAATATACATTTTCAAGATTTAGTGAAGGTATTTTCCTTCACAAAAACACAGGTACACCCACAGTCTCGATCTTCGAGACACAGTACCTGCAGAGTATAGTTGAACCAAGACTTCTGTCGAGAAGTTTAGCAGTAATTGAATTTCTCAGTCCAGTGCCTTCAACCGCGGGGGATGGTTGGCTGGTCGGTTGGTGTAGGTGGGTTTGCGAATGGGGTGGAAGGAGTGAAGAGGGTGCGGTCTTGTATAGGTATCTATATTCTATACGGAGAAACTTGGACGATCCCCTATTCTACAGAAGCTCTTCTCAAAATCCACCTCACATTTCGCATTGGTGAAACGTTAAAGGTTAAAGCTTCCCCACGCACGATCTCTATTCACCAAACTATCTTATCTCTTATTCACTCAATGTTCCCTTCGCGATTCAAGAAATATTCAGTTGAACACAATCCATACTTTCCTATCTTCATGTTATCTCTTATTGATAAATCGATCCATAGAACCGTGAACAGCAAATATTAGGTGTTATGGATTTTATTGAGATTTAAACTGAAGTGTCTATAGATGTCCAGTTGCTTTCGGATAATACAATCATACCATCAGGAAAAGTTGAAATTTGTTCTGTAATTTTTAATCTTTTGATGCTTTGATATTTAACGATGGTTGTATACTTTCCTTCCTTGGTTTTCTATATGGTTACTCCTTCTATCAGCGAGAACAATAAGTTTTATTTGTACTTTAGAAAAATAAGTCTATTCGCCAAACTATCTTAACTCTTATTCACTCAATGTTCCTTTCGCTAATCAACAAATATTCAGTTGAACATGATACATATTTTCCTATCTTTGTGCTATCGTTTATTGATAAGTTGGTGGGCAGAACCGTACAACAGCAAAAATTAGGTGCTATTAAGATGTTAGACTTAAGTATGTAGAATGTAGAAGGTCAGCTTATCTCGGCTAATGCAATCATCCTCCCAGAAAAGTCACCTCTTGTCCTATAATTTTTAATCCTTCAATGTTTTACGATTCGTATTTACTTTCCTGACTTAAAATACACATAATATATATATATATATATATATATTTTTTGATTTGCAATATGGCTATTACTGCTTTTATCAGCGAGAGCAAATAAGCTAATTTTTTTTGTACTTTGGAAAAATTAATGTATTCACAAAACTATCTTATCTCTTATTTACTCAATGCTCTCTTCGCGATATTCAAAAAATATTCAGTTAAACACAATTTTGCGGTTGGTGCAACCGCAAAACAGCAAACTTTGGGTGCTATCAAGATGATAAACTGATGTTCAGTAGATGTTCAGTTTATCTTGGATAATGCATTTATCATCTCGGAAAAAGTGAAATTTTCTCTTATGATTTATAATTCTTTGATGTTTAACGATTCGTGTTTGCTTTTCTGAGTTCAAATACGCACATAGATTATATTTCCTGATTTTGCAATGGTTACTGCTTCTATCAGCATGAGCAAAAGGGACTAGTTTTATTGGCACTTTGGAAATCGACGTATGAGAGAAGGTCGTTCGTACCAAGTCTCGCTAAAGTTTTTGTATAAACATACTTAAAGACGTGCTCCCTCAACGCCAATTAAGTGCATACAATTGTACGTATGTACACCTATGCAAATAATTACCCATCTCTAGGTCCAGGTGAAGCTGACTCTTTGCAAATAATGTTGCCACGCAGACCCCGAGTCAATCTCTCTTCTAAAAGGCCATTATTGTAGTAATTGTAAGACATGAGGTAACTGGTAATTCGCTAGTCTGTTCGTTTATCTGAACTGGTAATCCGCTGTAATCTGGGGAATCTAAAATAATCAGTGGTAATCCCCTGTAATCCACAGTAATCAATCCATTTCTAATAGAAGTAATCAACTTGTAATCCAGATAATTTTAAATAAATTCGAGTAATCCAAGTAATTAAGTTGTAACTCAGATCGAATATTTTTCAATTATTTTGTTGACAATTTTTTCTTCTTTTCTTGTTGAAAATTAACTTTCTGAAGTTCATGTCATACGAATCTTAAAATCATTTTGCGACATATTTTTTTCAACAACTCACGTCCACACGAACTAATACATCCAGCTGAAAATATAGAAAGTTAAATAGAAGTGCTAATGAACGCTTGTATACTTCTTACTACTGTTACCAAATTTTCATCTTGATAGCTTAAATCGTATGGACGTTAATTTGCTGTAAAAATATGCCGCAAAATTATTTTTAGGTTAGTATGACAGCCTTATTTAAAAATGCAATATTTATCAATTAATATTTTTGGTTAAAAATAATTTTTTTAGATGAATATTCAAGTCCATATCATGTCAAATGCATGTGGCTAGTCTCTCTGCGCTAAGTCGCACCTGTGGCATGTCACATTTGTGGCATGTCAGATCTGCAACATGTCGCATTTGAGGTATGTCACAACCGCGGAATTTCTACCTAGCGGCTTCTCTCCCATGAGGAATTTATCACAGTGAAATTGATATTTTTTATTCATGTGGTCAGTCACAGAGGTGCCCTCCAAGAGAAGTTGGAAAAGGGTTAGGGGTGCGACCTTACATTAGTTATGTGACCAGTCACAGGGGTGCGGTGAGAGATGCTACAAAATTGTCAATTTCACTGTCAGAAATGTCCCGCGGAAGACAAGTCGCTAGATAGAGCCCGTCCATATATTACGTAATCATAATAGGGGCGGGTGGGGGGAGGTCATGTGTATATTTCGAATAATTACATGGGGAGGGGGAAGTACCTATGTTCATAAATCTTTTCTTGAGATGATAGCGTCATTTGAATCGATCAAGGAAGGTTGAAGAAATTTGAAATTTTTCTTGTACTCTGCAGTTTGAAAAAACAATAAATTAATGTTTTTATACCATTGCCTGATTTTTGATAGAATTCATTATATAATGCTCTAGTTAAATTTTTAAATTTTCTACTCAATTCCAACCATTGAACCGAGAGAGATTATTATTTTATAGGTTTTAAAGATGATTACGTAATCAAGAGGAGGGGGGTCATTCAAATGATTATGGTTCATTGAACCGGGGGGGGGGGGGTCGAAAATGGTTGAAAAATGGATTACGTAATATATGGATGGCCCTATACAGATGCCGCAGTTGTGGCAAGCCGCACATGAGACATGCCGCAGGTGTGACTTGCCGCATGTAACATATGTCCCCGAATATTCAACGGCTTTGTCGAAAATTTGTCATATTAAAATTCAACTATTTTCTTGGAAAATTAATTTGTTTGGTTAAAAATTAAATATTTTTTGAAAACTCGTTATTTTGGCTGGAAATGAAGTTTTTTGTCAAAAAATCTAACTATTCCATTTTCAGTTGAAAATGTACCGTTTGTAGTTGAAAATTCAACTAATTGACAGTTTAACTACTTAAAAAAAAATTAATTTTTTAGGTGGAAGATTTTTCACTTCAGTTGAAAATTATTTGATTGAAAATTTAGCTATTGTGTTACAAATTTTCATATTTGGCAAAAGATTTTTTTTAACTACAAATTTAACTGTATCATTTCTCTTAGTTGAAGATTCATGATATTGTTGCAAATTCGAATTCTTTGGTATAAATTGACAATTCCTGTTTAAAAATTCATCTTGTTGTTTGAAAGTTTAACTAATTTCTTAAATACTTCTTTTCTTCTTGGTAAAAAAAATATATATTTTTTTTTATTTGAAAATTCAAATATTTTTTTAAATTATTGTATTTTTGTAGAAATACGTATTTTTTGGTAGAAAATTAATCGCCTTTGTTAAAAAATCAGCTATTTGGTTAAACATTCATCTATTTTTTTTTTAAATTTAACAATTTTCTGCAAAAGTAATTCTTTTTTCGGCTGCAAATTCGTCTGAGTATATTCAGTCAGAGTAATCATTTTAAGAGATTTTCAGGACTTTTGTATTATTTAATAGATTTTAAGTTAAACTTTACTGTAAATCATGTTTATTTCTTGTAATGTCTCGTAAATGTAATTGTTTGAAGTTTTATGAAATCCCTTGTAATCTACAAAATCTTTGAAATCCTTCAAAATCTTTTAAAATCAATTTGAGGTTTTTAAAATCACTTTAAATCTACGAAATACCTTGAAATCCTTTGAAATATTTTTTTATCCTGTATAATTCTTAAGGCTCCCTGTCAAATTTTTTAGTTTTTCAAAATCGCTTCAATTAAAATCTTGCAATTGAATTTTTTATAAGTCTCTTGAAATCTCTTAAAATCTGTTAAACATGTATGATCCCTTGAAATATATTGGAATACATTAAAATATTTAAAAAATTCTAAGGTTCTTAAAGATCCTTTTGAATTTTTTAAATATTTTAAAAACGCTTCAAATTAGTTTAAATTATTTGAAATGTTTGGTAATTGCTTTCATTTTGTTAAATCTCTTGAAATTTCATAAAATCTTTTCAACTTGTAGGATTCATTAACATCTCTTAAAATACATTGCTAGTTTTCAAAATCGCTTTAAAGCTTTGAAATCCTGTGAAATATCTTGAAATACCTTAAAACCTTATGGTTCTTGATCAATTAAAAATTTTTTTCTAAAATCTTTTCGAACCTTTAATATGCCAGAAAATCCTTTTCAATAGTTTTAAGTAAATAATTAATAAATTCTGAAAAATGTCTTCAAATTTTGTAATTATTTCAAAAAAGTTCAAATTATTCCAAATAATTCTAAATCTGTTTTAGTTGAGGATTCAAGTATTTTGTTAAAAAGTTTGTCTTTTTGGTTAAATCCAGCTGCTTTTTTATTTTGAATTAAAACAAATTTTTGATGAAATATCAGAAATAACATTTTTTTGTTGAAAAGTCAACTATTTTATAGAAAATTAGGTGATAAACTGAAGTATCTAGATGTTCAGTTTATCTTGGATAATGCTTAAACACTTATATAGAAAATTTTCTATTATTAAACATTAATTCTACTCAATTAAAATTTAATTACTCCATGTTTGGTTGAAAATTTAATTTTCTTTAACAAATTACTTATTGGGTTGAGCATTTAACTGTTTTGTCTAAAGCTCATATTTTCGGCTTGAAAATTCAAAATTCTGGATGAAATTTTGTTTCTTTGTGGATTAAAGAATACTTTTTGGCTGAAAATTCGCCTTTTAGTTTTGAAAATTTATCTGTTTTGGTAAAGGTTTTGGTTGAGGATTCAACTACTTTGTTGCAGATTTTGGTTTCATTTAAACTATTTTCTATTTGAAATGACAATATTTTCCTAGTTAAAATATCAATATTAGATTTTGTGACAATTAATATTTTCTGGTGTTTTGTGATTCTTTTTGAGATGTCGGAAATATTATTTTACCAATTCGCGAAGAAGTTCAAAAATATTTTTTAAGTTAAAAACAAAAAAAGTAGCATTAGCGGATCATTGTGATAAGATAGTATCTTTAGTATGAGTATTTTTCTCGAAAGAATAGCAAAATAGTGACATTACTCAAAAAAGGGTCAAATACAGTCAATAGTGGGGTGTGTTAAGTTGACATCTTCGAATCGATTTAAAACCGGGGGTCAACTAGCTTCACGTTCACCCTACGTGAAATAAACGTTCAATCAAGTTCTAGCCTATCACATAATTAAGGGCTCATTAAAGGCTCTCCAAAACCACAAAAACATTTTTTCTAAAAGCCACCCCTAACTC
>JAAAKG020183917.1:0-25581 GCA_010014905.2 Druon quercuslanigerum
AAGATCAACAATTAAAAATATGAATTCATGTTTAGAAAAAGAAAAATCTTACAAGTATAAAGGATGCCATCGTCATCTAGCTTGTAAGGAGGTTGTTAAAATAAAAAATTTCTCGTCTCTCCGTAGCAAAATTAACATCTAAAATTAATAATTAAATATTCCCTGGCCAATAAACTTAAGATCAACAATTAAAAATATTTATCAATATTCAGCACGAATTTCTAAGATTTAGGAATGTTTTCAGTACTTTTCTACAGCTCACTTCTTCTGCTCATATCGCTGCGTGCTTTTTTCAGTTTCGTGGCAGTTTTATCCTTATCTTTATATGAACAAAAGAAGAACGTGTTAAGTAATATATCAGCGATCCTTTAGGGTCATTCCGAGAGAAATGCCGTAACAGCAATTCGTACTTCAGCTTCATTATACACAATAACGCCTGTATACGAGCGATTAATTTAATAATTCCAAGAATTGCTGGCCCACGCAGCAACACAGTCATGTATCAGTGTGTGCCAGTCGTGTGCCAGTATGCGGCAGTGTCAACGATGGGTCACCATTAGTTTAAAAAAGACTGCTTATGCTTCCAATGACTGATTTAATGACAAGGCCTTTGCGACGAAACCCCCGAAACTGCTCTTATATTGGCGTTCTTATGTAAGTACTTATTGTTCTTAAAGTACTTGCAGATCGATTTACCATTGAAATTGCAATTTTCTTAATCATTCTTTTTGCTTGAAAATTCGCCTTTTTGTATTGAAAATATAACTATTTGGTTAACTATTGTGAAAAATATTAAACAACTTCACTAAAGATTTTTTTATTTCTCTGCTGAAAAATGTTTCTAAGTTGAAAATTCATCTCTTTGTATAGAAATTTGATCTATTTGGCTAAAAAATCAGCTTTTTGCAGCCGAATAATATTATTTTGATGAAAATTGTGGTAGTATATTAAAGACTTATTCTTCTTGGTCAAAAATGTGTTTTTGTGTTATAAATTCAACTGTTTTACACCTAGAAATTGTCCCTTAAAAATATCGATAACAATGCACGTGATAGAAATGTTCTCAAGACGGAGCTACACTGAAAAAAAGATATGCTAATTTTACGAATTTCCCACTAGTTGAAGAACATTTGAAACTTAAATAGGTGCTAAGAATATATACTTAATGTAAGATTGAGGCAGTCTTACCTTAAGAATATATATTCTTGTCTATATGATAATAAGGTATAGTTTATCTTAGATTATAGAAGTTGTGTCTCGGCGTGAATCCGCGAAATAGTTACATAATAAATATACAAATGTAAATAATGCTTTGCGAAATCGTTAATTGAGAAGTAAATAAATTGTAAATATCAAAGCCAGAAGTAAGTATATTGTTAAATTGTGTAAGACAAAAAATGTGTAGGTTAGAAACTATTTCTTCAATTTAAAAATATAATGTACTAACTAATCGTGTGCAAAAAATTACAAACAAAAAATAAACTTACTTAGAAGCTCGTGGCACGAAGCATTAAAAGAAATTATTGAACAGAGCAAGGTGCATTTTCCTTTGCGTATTGCTTCTTCCCCGCTCATATTTGCATTTTAAGAATATGTTCTCCCTTTAGTTAGAAGTTATTCTTAAAGTAAGAATTTCGTTTACTTTATTAAGAATATTGCTAAGAATATGGCACTCCTAATAATAGAATATCCTTTTTTCGGTGTAGCTACTAAACTATTTTTTCTTTTTATAAAAATTCGTGCGAATGCAAATAAAAAATTGACTTTTTACCGAGGCTCTGAGAATAATCACATAATCATAATCATATATTCACATAATCCTGAACAATAATTTTTGGTAAACTAATAATGCACATTTAAATAGTTTAGAATCATAATGGGCTAACCCTCATTCAGAAAATGGAAGAACTTCATCATTTGTTACTTCCGTGTAAGCTTTAAAAATAATAAAAGTCAATAGTCTAACCTACAACATATCAAGGTTTCAGAGTAATATTTGTATCATTTCTCCAACTGTGGCCTCTCAAAGTTTTCCGGGGGCTATCCGAAAAGGTTTTTGGCGATCATAAAGCCACGCCAATATTCGCGGTACATTTAACATACGATTGACACTTTTTATCAATTTCCTACGCGAAAAACGGACTTGGGGTATTGAATTTTTGTAAACTGCTTGTAACACTCTCAGTTAAAAACAACCTTGGTAAAATTCGTGGATATTTTCAATAATTGATTATCTGGAGACGAAAAAAAACAGGAGGAATCGTAGGCAAACAACTGGTTCTTGTATTTGGGTTTTGATGTGAAATAAGCGTAAAAATATGTTCATGCCGAATGGTTTTGACAATAAAAACAGCCAAGAAAGTATATGTTTACCTTTTTTTGAGTCAGCCCCTTATGGTTCCTGACCATTCATTTGTTACTTACATGTTTGTGGATACTACAAAAGCCAAAGTGACATTAAACAATACGACTACAAAGCGACTCTATATATAAGATGTAGAGAAACTTTGCGGCATCTCACCTGGCACGGCATCTCTCCTGGAATTACCCTATTACGCTTCTAATTTTATTAAACTGGTTTAATAATATAATTTATAAAACCTTAATGTTTTACTTGAATCACATTGTACGCGCAAGTTTTGATTTTACATTTTCAATAATATGATCTTTTAATTCCTGCCTAATTTTGAGCATAAAATGGTCCAAATAATATTTGTATTATCACTAAAATGTTGCACTTCATAATAAAAACTGTCACAAGAGTAGCAAAATGATTTTTTTGCAATGTTCAATCATTAAAACGTTTGATTAACGTTATTAACGTTATTACGCTTTTATTCATGTTTCAGTTTTAATTCTAATTAATTTAAATACCAGTTTAATAAACTGCCATTTTTATGAATATCGTGAAATAACTGATAATTTCCATTACTTTTATCAATAAAATATAAAGTTATAATCATATGCGATGATGCCCAATACCTTAAAAGAAGTGCCTAATTATAGTACAATCTCGGCGCAGTCGAAAATTTGATTATTATTTTTTTCATTAAATTTCCACGGTTCTGACTTTACAAGGTCGTTAAACTAAGTTTTCAGGTATGGAAATTTCAAATTTAAATTATTTGGATGTCGCAAGAATTATAGATAGTTTTAAAACGTTAAGAAGGATAATTTTTCGAAATTGAAGACCTTTTTCGGTTTGAGATCTGTTTAGTACATCATTTAAAATACAACATGGATGTCCAGGTAAAAAAGTTTTATACAGTTTATATATAGTGGATAAAATACTTATATGTTTTATTTGATTTATGCATAAAAATGTATACAACTAATGAAAAATATCATAGTCTTTTTCACAATATATAAACCATATAGCCAAAACCTCATTTTTAGCTAGGTTCTAAAAAATGGCTTAAATTTATGTTCGCACTCGTGAATTCAAAAGTTACGGAAATGCATGGGAACTAAACAGAATTCTCGAGAAATATGAATTGCACTTCCAGTACGACTTTATAAAAATAAGAGTTTTTTCATATTAAGCTATAAGGCGTAAGCAATCACTTAATCGTTTTTTGAAGTCACTAACACATCCGGTTCTTTTACTAAGATTTTCATAAAATATCAAAAATGTTCTTTTTACACTTTTGACCCCGAATTTCGCAAAAAACTAATGTACAAAACATTCCTCTTCCGAATTCAGAGTCAGGTACCAAAAATATATAGTTATTATAATATTTGTTTATCTTATTTAATATTATATTGAAACTAGCTGCGCCGGAACTGCAATAAAAGTTGTATAAAGTTAAGAAAAAATATAAACACATGATGAAGTACTACTTATTACTTAAGAGTAACTTAACTTATGAATGGATTACGCATTTAAAAGTCAAATTTTTCATTGCATTCGATATTACTTACATGTTTTCTCTTGATATTAAGTTTCAACATGAAAATGCCGGAATGGAGCCAACATAAAATTTTAAGTATTTATAGTCGAATTTAGGTTTCAGAAATGTGAAGCTAAAACTGAAATTTGCTTTTAAGTTAAAAAAATACTCTGAAAAAGTAAAATAAATATAAAAATTTTAATACAGAACATGGAAACTGTATTTTTTGAATTTTGATAATAAAAACTGCATCTAAGTTGTCGATTTAAGTTTCCACAAATTCCAAATTACGTGTAAAATTTGTACAAAGCTGAAGGAAAACTCCTAATTCGTAAAAAGAATAAGAAACTGAAAAACATAGAATGAAAAATATTTTTTTGAATTTCAAATCAAATTAGCTACGCCGTGTGGCGGGACGTCCGCTCTAATTAATAATGTGCAACACGAATAAAAGGAAATGCAATAAAAGTTGTATAAAGGTTCAAAAAATATGTAAACAGTACTTAAGAATAACTTAACTTATGAATAGACTATGCATTTAAAAGTCAGATTTTTCATTGCATTCGATGTTCCTTGTATGCTTTATCTTGATGCTAAGTTTTAATATGAAAATACCAGAATGGAATTAACGTTAAATTTAAAGTATTTATAGCCGAATTTCGGTTTGAAAAATGCAAAGTCGATAGTGAAATTTGAACTAATGTTGAAATATTTCTGAGAAGGCAAAATAGAAATAAAAATTTGAATAATGAACATGGAAACTGTATTTTTTTAATTTTTATTATAAAAACTGTATATAAGTTGTCGAATTCAGTCGAAGTCAACTTAAAACAAACTGAGAAGGTGAAACAGAAATAAGAAATTAGATCCAGAAAATTTTACTTTTACCCTAATATTCTTACGACCTGTTCGGGACCCCAAACAATATGCGTGAAAAGTTGGATGCTATTTGGTCAAAAACTGCAGCTATGCCCCCATCCTATCCTCACCCTTCCTATCCCCCCAGCCCATTCCAGTACGCTTACGACCTCTCTGGAAGCCCAATGAATATGTGTGCAGAATTTGGTGCCAATTGTCAAAAACTGGATTTTCATTAGCATCACACGTTTTCAGCCATATGATTTCATATATTTCAAAAACTGTGCCCTCCCCCAGTCCATCATTGCCCAATATTCTTTCGATATGTCCGGGAGCCCAAATAACACGTGTGAGAATGTTAATGTCAATTGGTCAGAAACTGCGGATGTACCCTCATCCTATGCCCCCCCCCCATAATCTTACGACCTGCTTGGGCATCTAAAGAATATGTGTCTAAAATTTGGTGCCGATTGTCAAAAGCAATGAATACGCATAATTATCAGACGTTTAAGGCCACCTGACTTTATACATTTTAAAAACTGCCCCCCCCCCCATAATCTCCCAATATTCTTACGACCTGCCCGGGAGCCCAAAGAATAAGTTTGAAAAATCTTATGCCAATTGTTAAAAAACTGGAAATGTACCCCCTCCCCTAATGTGTCACAACCCTTCATTTGCCCCCGCCCATACGCTTACGACCTGTTTGTGAACCTAAAAAATATGTGTGCCGAATTTGGTGACGATTGTTTAAAAAACTTTAGATTTGCACAATCATCATCCTTTTTAGGCCACTTTATTATGCCGTTGATTATATATGCATATGTGTGTATATTTATACACGTGTGCATTAGGCACTGGAAATGGTTCATAAGGCAACCAGAATCGCAAAATGATAGTATATAGCATTAAATGTATGTATAATTCAAATTTGGTCATAAGGACAACCGCAGCATTTTGCCGCGATCGGGTGCTAATCTGAAAAATTGCACCCGATCCCAGCGAAATCACGGTAAAATTTCAACCATAACCACGTGTCACAATCGTGACATAGGTGGTTATAGTCTATGACGGAATCAATACGATGACTCGGCAAAAGTCTCGTGCACCCTAAGGACAGGGAGCGACCCAAGGACGACCGCCTTCGACATTTGCCCCGCAAGTGTTATAGCATATTGTTCACATGCAGGGATGCTTTTGAGCTATTAACCAGTAAAAGCTTGGCACCTCCAAGAGCGCCAATGATAAGGACGATTAATTTAACAGAATAACAGAATATTCTGGGTACAATCGTCGCAACTGCCTTGCAAGGTCTCTATACCTCTCTTTCTTTTCATTCTCCTTGGCTATGATGTTTTTAAGCTGGAGTTGAAAATTCGATAACGAACATGGTTCGCTTCTCGGAGTCAAAGAGAACCATTTCAGGCTTCGAGTGCGCAACAGAAACAATTGTCGAGAATATAAAGTTCCAGTATATGCGGCACTTCTCATTCTCAGCAATTGACTCTATTTCCGCAGGATCGTTTAGCGGAGCGATATTAAGGTTAATGTCTTAAGAGTGACAGAGATGGTGATAAAGCACTCTTAGTGCTGCATTGTGCCATCCGATGAAGGTAGTTCTCGCTTGAGTTGGACAACTAGATAGTATGTGTCCTAGATTCTCGGGATGTACATGGCACGCCCTGCAGCTATCATCGGGAATGTCTTGGTTCAAAATGTGGCGCGGTATGTTTAAGTGAAAATGACACCATCTTTATATGCTCACACGACTTTGACTGATCCTCCACACTGCCGTCGAAGATGCTGTGCATCCTCTTATCGAGGAGCTATTCCCGGAAGTTTTTCTCCTGTGCTTTCTGAATCCAAGCTTTCAGGAGTGAGTACTCGAGATACATAAGATTTAATGCATTCTGCTCGCTTCTGATACTGAAGTTAAGTCCGAGTGTTTCAGCAGCCACCAGATGTCGTATAATCAATCACACACTGAATGCGGGACGCGTACTATCTTGCCCAGCCTATCTTTTTGTTTTACGTTGGTTTTGTTTTACGATTCGCATCGGCCAAAGCTCTCGCTCCATTATACACACAATAATTGATAGTCCAGAAGTCGAATTCTTCGGAAAATTGTCCACGAAGCTCTTTATCGATTTCAGCCAGATATTTAGGCTTGGGAGAAACCTGGGTCTTAATGTTTCTTCGGGTCAGAAAGCATCGCTCGCCTCTACCGGATGCCTGCCCACGGTTGATCTTGTCACCTCTCTTTCTCTGCTGTCGGCTTGTTCTGGCTCTGGTAGATTAGGCGCTTCCCTCATATAGCCCCTTTGTTGGAGTAATTCGGCATGGTTTCTCAAACGTTGACACGAAAAGTGCGATAGCTCTGGGTGTTTCTCGCACCAGAGAGCATGCAGTCATGCGAAAAGGGTTCGTCCATCCTTGTAGAGCCCCGTATACAAGGATAAGGCTGCGTACTCTAAAACATAAGCTAGTGTCTCAGAGTCACCTTCCTAGACAATTCACCCAGGTGCCATTCAGCTTTCGGCACGCTTTTCACACCTTCGCTTGGGGGTAAATTCCTTCGGGACCACCCCTGGACAATTGTCCGCGACTGCCTATTAATTGTTTGTAACTATATTCAGCAGAAACCCTTGGTACAGGGACCCTCTATCCGCAACTCGAGGACGCCTTTGGTGGCTATGTCATAGGCTATTTTACGTTATATATTTAAAGAAAAGCTATTATCATTTGGCGATTCGGCTTGCCTTAATAAACCATTTCGAGCGTCTAATGCGCACGTGTATAAATTTCCAAGTCGATCTATACAACGGTGTGGATGGTATCGAGACTCAACGGCACAAATTTGAATTGAATAAAGTAGAAGATTCAGTGACTCTTTTTATGATTTGTTAGTTGAAGGATATATAATAAATCTACACAAAAGTAGAAATAGCCGCCCCATAAGGAAAACACATGCAATTGCGAAAACAAAATGAATAATTTCAAATACAATCATTTTTTGTATAAAATTGGCTTTATTTTCGTATTCACTTTATCACATAAATGTTACATATGTTGCGTTTCGTAGTTAGTATAAATTTAATTGCCTGCGTATTGTCGCACCTGCGAGTAAAAAATGGAAGGCGAGCCTGTCAAATTAATTTGAAATCATGTATTTCCAATTTTAATTGTTTTGTAACTCTCTGCTACAATTTTCAAAACACAGTGTAACTAACAAAATGGTTGAAATTTGCACACTTAGCTTGCACCCCTTCATGTTTGTGTTAACGTGGTTCTGCGTACTTCCGGACGGAAGATGATATTTATCTGCTTTTCCATAGATATTTAGTGCTACGAGACAAGGAGCCTTATGAATAAAATTAAGCTGACGCTTTCACGTCATTCTTGAATACTCTGGAGGCATGAGTAAAGTCGCTAACAAATCGCAACGGGAATCGAAATGCTGTTATGAAATTTTGAGCGTTTCTCAAAAGGGGAGAAATCATAAATATTCACTTCAACTGTCATTAAAAAACGCTCTTTTATACATTAGTGAAATATAAATATATTTTGAAACGGGAAACTTAGAACGTAAAACGCCATATATCAATCATTTTTTTTTTATACATAATAATTATAAAAATGATAAAAATTTCAAAATTCGGAGATTTATCTTCTTTTAAATTTTTAGAGAGAGAGGAATACTTTCAATGGAAAATAAAGCAAAATTAAGGGATATGCGGACATTAATTTTTCTCTTCTCGATTATACTGAAAAACGTTAAACTCAAACAGGTTTCACTTGCTGAGTATCGACCAAGTACCGAAGGCAATTATCCCAAGTTACTCTCACTCATTTTCCTATTTTCCCGTTCCCTGTTACAAAACAGTAATTACTTTTCGAACCGGAAGTCCACGCAAAGCTGAGGACAAAACCTGTCGGCGGATGCGGAATCAAATTACAACGAGATCCCAGTGCTTGGTCCGCGGCGATGGCATTTAAAGTTTAGATATTAAATGGAACAACTTGAATATATTGTATTTAATGGTTTACTTTACAACAATACTGGTCGAAATTTTCCCTCCATTTACAATTATCTGTTAGGTGTTGCCTGGCGACGCACCCGGCGTCCGTCGACGACCTAAAACTTTAATTTGCTTCCTGCGAGGAGATGGAATCGGACTGCTAAGAGTCTTCAAGAAGTTTGACAAGGGAAGTTTTAAAAGTTTAATTTTTTGTTTGAATTTATCTTCATTGCGTGTAATAATCATCTCTATGTATCACCAACGAGCGCTCTGGTCTTATAAGTGTGACATTGCTGGTTAAGGTCTCACTGGCTGCACTTTCCTCAATGTAAAAATAAATGTTTGTATCACTTAAAGCATGTTAACATCACACTTTCTAGTCTTGACTCAATTATTGAATACCGCTGATAGATTATTATTGTTTTTATAACTATTGTACCCGGCAATGCACGAGTGCTTCAGAAAATTTTTTGTAGAATTACATTGCTTATGATGAAGTACAATAGCTGTCTTTTCTTCAACAAAAATATAGGCTCAACTGCTTTCCGTCTTTTCCTCTTATCAAACGGGTTTTTGGATATCAGAAAAAAAGAATGTGAACAAAAATTCGAAGGTATCGATTCATGAATATTAGATATCTTAAAAAAATCTAGTCTCGATGTTGGATTGGTCCTTCTAAATATTTAATTTTTGAGGCGGTATTTAAAATTAAACAAGCATTATACAAAATCACATAATTTAAAATATTTGTATCACCATTTTGCATCTGTTAATTTTTATTGCTATTTTGGATGGGAAATTTTGAATCTATGATTTAACAAAAATTTATATATGAGATTTATCCAACATTGAACATTTTTTATTTACATGATTTGAAATATGTGACTCAAAATACCCGTAGAACACGCATAGGTCATTCCTAGATCGCACTAATTTATTTTTGGAGTAACTGTCAACAAGAAATTCAATCGTGACCTTCAACTTGACCTGGAACTTGACCTTCAAGGTTAATTGAAGGTCAACTTTTTGTTTTTCAATAGGAACCCCTAATTTTGACATCGGAATTCTAAAGAGCTGGAAATTATACGCAGGTGTGCTGAAGATCATTCAAAGTTAAGCAAGGCCCGACTTGGGTTAACGGGACGGATCTGTATCTCCTCAACTGATAGTCTTTCTTTAAGTAACATTCAATGAGAATTCCAATGGTGACCTTTTATTAGACCTTGAACTTGACCTTCAGGGTAAGTTTAAAGTCGAATTTCTGTTCTTTACATTTATCATTGTCCAGGTACAATTACGGGGACGTAGTAAAATCTGTCCCATTTGGGGTGCTGCGTTTTCGTAAGTCACCTCGCTTCTTTCGATTGTCGACGTAAAAATAGGGTTTCCCATTTAAAAACACAACGTTCACCTTAAAATAACCTTGAAGATCAAGTTTACGTTCAAATGAAAGGTCACCATTGGATTTCTCGTTAAAAGTTACTCCAAGAATGACCTTAACCTGAGTAAATACACAGTTCATTTAAAAAATCTTACGGGATGCTAAATTACATTAATCACAATTTTAAGTACAATCCAAAAATGCTTATTTCTCTGATTCAAATTTATTACGCTCCAAATGTACGTATAAGTCCATATGTTAGTTGTGGATGAAGGAAAGAAGGGGGTAGTCCAAAAATTCATTGTAAGATTGTTTTCACTCTAGAGGGCAAGACATCCCCCCCAAAGTTTTAATTTCCGGAGTAAGGAAATCCGTAGTTCTTTTCAGAATTCGAAATTCGTGTCTGCATAATAAAACCATGCTAAGAACTTTTATTTCCAACCCACCCTTAGCGTCCCCGCAGCGAGCCAAATATGACCCAAAATTTTTTAAAACTACATTTTACGTAATAATGTTACTTTTTAGCCATTTCCGTCGTATTTTTAATGAAAATAATTACTAATGGACAATTTGATTATTCTCATGACTTTTTAAACAATTTTAAATTTTAATTAAATTACATAAAATTTTAAATAATTTTCAATTGTTTGAACCAATGTAAATCATTTAAACAATTATTTATTGCCTGTTTTCGAAATTTATAATTTTGAAAAATAAAGTACAAATAATACGTACACTCTAAATCCCTTGGACCAAAATTTCGGTTCAAGCAATAGTCAAACCTGCGATTCCAATACAATGGACTGACTTTCCGGTCCATTGGATCGAGAAAGCGGTGATCGGTCAAACGTTTAGATGAATGCTCGCGAAAAGTCCAAACGGGACTGGAATCCAGTTTAAACCAAGAGATTTAAAGTGTAAAAGTCGTAGACACTTTTTTTAATTCCTAAAAAGGTTGGCGCGTTTCGATGTAACCTTGGAACATGAGTTCCATTTTTCTGAAATTCAAAATTTCTCTATGTTAATTAAGTGGGATTTTAAAGTGGCCGGTGGCATGTGTTAGTATTCGAATTTCGAAAAAAATACGGATTTTCTTACACCGGAAATGGAAACTTTTGGGGCAGCGTCTTCCCTGTAGGTCGAAAAGCGTTTTTTGGATCACCCAAATATATATATGTATAGATATATATATATATATATATGTGTGCGTGTGTGTGTGTTTGGGTTTATAGCTCACATTCGTTTTGAAGTAAAGTTCAAACGTGAATAAAATGTTTGAAAACGATTTACAATATTTTTATAGTAAACCCTACAAATACTTTAATTTCTTACAAAAATGATTTATTTTTTAACTTATTTATTCGTTTGTTAATTTCATAATTCAAAAATCAAAATATATAGACACAAATATCAAATTTAAACGCGTAAATACATATATAAAATATTTAAACGTACGACTTGCGCGATGCGCCAACGAGTGCGCAGTGTTATGAGGAATTACTTTCCATAAATTATTTACTTCAGCTTCAAAATTTCTCAGATAATAGTCGACATAAGACTTAAAAGATTAAACAAAGTCAGCTGGCTGTATGTGGGTGGAAACACCGTCAACTAGCGTATCAAATATAGGCGAGCGCCGCTTGCGCCTGGCTCCGCGTGGGATATTTCACTGCCTCAGTTGACGGGTTTCCAGCCACGTACATCAAGCTGACAATTATTTCTGTAAAAAGTAGAATCACAAAAATTATCATCTGACAAAGTTTTAAGCGGAAGTAAATCATTTCATTAATTTTTTACATGTTCGCATGATCAGCTGACAAGGTTTTCACCTACATAGAGCCAGCTGATGGATTGTTTTCGTTTAAATATTATATTGGCAATCATCTCACAAAGTTTCAAGCAGAAAGCAATTATTGAAAACTTTTTCTCATTTTACTTATTAGGGCGGCTGTTATTGCCCCACCCACCCAAAGTGCCGCAGTTGACGCTAACTACACTTACATTATATCTGTCTGAAGCATTCCTCAAAGTATTAGGTGGAAGGAAATGATTGACAAAAATTGTTGCTGGCTCCCTGACTAAAAGTGCTTCAGAAACGTGTAATACGTTACAATTCTCTTCTTCAAAGTAGGACTGTCATCAGCCCATTAAACAAAATCTGTTGCCCCCAAAACATTCTGCACTTTCTTCTCTTGTGTCAAAGATTGGGGTACGAACATCGCGCACACTTTTGTTTGGCCGAGAACGTAATGCACTATGGTGTGAACACTACATAAACTAATTCAAAGATCTTGTAATAACATTTCAATTTTCAATCGATGATTGTTTGCAAGGAGTGTACGCACATGTTCGACGTTCCATAGTATACGTTTCTAAAGCACTTTTGCTTTGTTTGATATCAAACTTAATTTTGTGGCTCTATATTCCATTACCCAAATTGTGACAAAATAAAAAACCATAATTTCCAACGTATACTGCACATAAGCAACCTAAGTGATTTCGATGAACCAAAGTGCGTTAGAGTCAGAATGATCGAGAGTAATTATTCCATGTAGAAACATAACCGTACCGCCTTATGCACGCTTAGAAAACAACAAGGCGTGGAATTTTTTAGAATGAACTATGTATGCACGTGATGTCAGCATTTTAATAAATAATAAAAAGAACTTTATTAAAATGCTAGTAGTAAAGAACCAGTCATCCCACTTATAAAGCCTACAGCTGTATACTTAATGTACATCTTCCGTTGTTATTTGCCGATATTTTTCATCCATTCTGCTCCTTCGAAATCGATTTTCTTGAAATTAGCCAAAATTAAACTTCCTTTTTTCACCTTGTAAATGACAAATAAATATTTTCAACGGTACTGAATACAAAAATTATTTGTTCTTATTCTAATGTTACCCTTGGCGTTAATTAAACAAATATTATGCATTATGAGGACAGGGTTTGACTTGTGGTCCCTTAATTAATTTTCGGAACAGAATTGATAACACAGCAGGATCGTTGGAGAGGACACGTGATGTAGTCGGAGTTGAAATGTGAGAGGGAGGATAATAGGAGTGCGCTATTCAATTGTTGATTAGAGTACAAGAGATATCTGAATAATGAGTTGAATTATATAACATTAATTATTCTTCGTTTCCATCTCAACGCATACTGTGCAAAACACATTTTTATGTAAATGATACGCGTTCGACGACAGTTTAAAAATTTAATTTTTGCCAGAAGGACGTTTTAACAGGCAGTATATACAATTTATACAATATTATTTCATATATTTCATGGTATGTATGAGAGCAAACATTCTATTTAGCTTTTGCTGTTTAATGGAAAAAAATTGTCCACATTCTGTTTATGAAATTTTTTGCTGGCGCTTTATGCTTTTTCTTTCGTTTAGCTTTGAGTTTTATCAATAGCATAATGAAAGTGAGGGTAGTGTAAAATAGAAACTGTACGGGTAACTTAAGAATTATAATAATTCTCTTCTAAGTTAAAATTTGGAAAAAATTTCGTAGTTGTTAGTCAGTTGTTGAACATAAGATTTTTCCCTATGAAATATTGCATTTTCAAATATTAATTTTAATTTTATAAATTTCCTTCAACTACAATATATTTGAGTTATTACTAGCTGTGCTTTAAACGATGCTGGTATCAATTTCGGATAGAAACTTCTTTTCGAAAGTTCCCGATTATTCCCAGAATTTTCCGATGAAAAATCAATATAGCATTTTAAGATGAAATTCCGTTAATGTAATTAATAGGTATTTTACTAGCTGTTTGTACTAACATTAAATTTTCGGTCAAAATAATTTAAATTTTTCTGATAGAAATATATCATTCTGTATGTACAGTCGCTTATCGGGAATAATACAAATCTATGAGAATATACAAACGTTGTGGCATCACTAAGCGAATGAGAGATCATTTTTTAACAGAGTAAGGTAGTTTATGTTTTGAAAAAATACATAAATTTCAGACATGTATGTTACTCTTATCGTAGTCCAAAGGTGATATATATTTTCTTACTATGTCATAGTTTATTGAGCTATCACATCTAGAAAATTTTTATTAATCTATAATCAAAAAACTGAAATTATTTCGGGTCTCTTACAAATTCTTTTTTCTCTTGTGAAAAAGACTCAGCCAAACTCATGGAAACTCTTAAGCTTAAAAGAGATTTTATTAACACAATAAGTTAACTTTCGTACGTGAAGATATATAGGTATATGAGTTGTGCTGCGAAGACCCCCATCCTAGAAGGTGAGAATGTAATTTAATTTGACTTTTGGAGAATTTTAAATTGATCTCATTTACTTACTTGCTTAGCATGCCAGTAGTAGGGATAACCAACGTGTTTCTTTAGATCACGAGTGAAGGTATATAAAGTATATGTACGTGTAAGTGTGAGGGGGGGGGGGGGGGGGGCATGGAATCCATCAATTCGTTGGGGCGGTGGTTTTTTACAATTCATTACAATCCTAAAAGAAGTTTCACTTCAAAAGCTAAACTGAGGTGAAATTGAAATTCACTCTGAAGTGTAATGAAATTACCTAATCGCCTCCGACATACTCAGTACACTCAGTTTTAATAAAGAATAAGTACATTCTCACAGATTTACATTATAATTGATAAGGAAATAGAAACTGCTACAAAAAGTCCTTTGAAACTTATTAACAGAATTTTGAACTCTTGTCTAGAAGCAATTGAAGACCAAAAACGGGTTTGTATTTTTCTGTTTTTTTTTAACCAATATCAGTATGTTTCAAGAAGTAAAGTATAGTACGAACTCCTTACCTTAAATGTATTATTTGGTTTACGTCACTTCAGTGCTTTTGCATCAAGTTTACCTATTCATTACCCTTTAAGTCAAATAAAATTTAAATTTAATTAAATTTTGTTTTATAAATTTATTTCGCTTTACTTTTAGTGTCTTCGCTTACAGTAAGTGCATATTGGAGAACATCCCTTTTATTATTCTTTTTTATATTCCTTGAATATCTATTGTCTAGCTTGGAATGATTTGCAGCAGCTTTGGGATATTAAAACTTTTCGCGTACACTGTATTTAGAGTTTTTGATCGCCAGAATACCACAAGTGAGACGATTATTCTCATTTGAAAAACAAATGCCTCGTAAACCCTAAGAGATACGTAAAATGTATTTCATTGAAAGTTTTGCGTAACGCATATATTAAACTATAGTATGATATCCTTATAAAAAATTGACGTCGATTTTCACATATCTCTTAAGTTTTACACGACATCTATTACTAATAATAACAATAACCGTAAGTCCTCTTTGGAATGTTCCAGGAATGTTTCGTTTGGATTTTACCAGGATATCAAACGAGGTGAAAACTAGGATATCGTGGAATTATATCTATTAGGGTTCGGATAATGCAAGTCACATTTGTAGTAGGACACATTTGCGGAAACTCATATTTACGGAAACTCATATTTGCGGAAATTCATACCTGCGGCAAGTTACAAAGCATTATTTATCATTTGAAAAAATATACAATCCATAAAATATTAGCAAAATGTAGTGGGAGACCCCCCCCCAGTGATGTTGAAAAGACATTCTCTCTTTCCGTATGAGAGATGCCGCTATGTAATTTGCCACAAGTGCAACTTATCGCAATGTGATGTACAAGTTTATTTATGCTACAAGTAGTTTATTCTGAACATTTTGTGTCAATAAAAAAAATGTGTCCATGCTCTGCGTTAAAGGCCAGCGAAAAATTAACATAATCTTAGTTCCTTGGTCTCATTTTTTGTTTGTTTGAAATAGTATTTTCAATACTTCTTTCATGTATGTTGAGGATGTGAGTCGATTTATATCGTCTTTGGAATTAAATTCGCTTACGAAAGCTGGATTTGTTTATCGGACTTAAGTCTTCGGGATAAAATACTTTTAGCATACACAAATTTTTAGGGCGCGTGTACTTTTCATCTAATGGATAACCTGAAGATACGGTGACTTCTCTCCTTTAGGATATTTTGTAAATATTCTAAAGAAAAATTCCTGTGACACCCTTAGGATATCCTTGGATATAAGCAATAACATATATCCAATATAGTTTTGTTCAAAGTAAATAATATCCCATTAACGTCACGGTCATATCCAGGATTTTCTAGGAATGTTCCTGGAAATCCTGATTATCTTGGCGTCACCACATGAATATTTATAAAATATTCACACAATTTTTTACACGTCTTTGGCAGTTTCAAAAATTCTATGTGAGATACATTGATGATAATAAATGCTACAGATATTCGACATGTAATATCGTAGAGTTCATTCGGTTATCATCTGAAATACATAGAACCTAACCGGTACATCCTTCAATATGCCTTCTCTGTCAGGGAAATGCCGTTGAAGTATTTTCTTATTTCACTACCCTTAGATGCTATAGAATATTGACAACCAATTGCTTCTAGTGCAGGAAGATTTCATTCAAGGATAAATTGAGTCCAGAAATGTTTCCTTTCAGGACCTATTCGTGAAAGAGTAGAGCGAGTAGGCTGCAAAAAGAAAGGGCTTTAATAGTGTTGGAATTTCCCTTTACGATAGGGAAATCGATGCTGTCGTTTGGCATTCAAAGGCTGTGAAATACGATTCGAAATTAAACGAATCGAGAGGACGGACACGCCATTGCGATAAAGCCTTAAATCGGAAATGCATTGACTCTTAGATAAATCGCTGCTTTTTGCGGCTTTGGGACATTAATGATTTTATTGGGATATAGAAAATTGCACTTGAATAACTTATCGAAAAATCCGACGAAGGATACGACATTGGTAGCGACGCTGAAAACTACGCAGAAAAGAAGGTCGGAAGCGACACCGTAAACGACGCCGTATACAAGATCGGAATTCGGGACTTTTTTTTGGAATTTTAATATGTACTTATATTTATGATATACTGAAAAAAAGATTAATTGTACCAAGTGAATTTTACCGGGCAATAAACAATAAAATTCGATAAAAAATCCACCTCCAGTAGGAATCGAACTCGTGCCCGTCGAATTTGAAGTCCACAGCGATGATCACGACGCTACTGCAACATGGAAATTCTAAGGCGGTAAACCGTATTTAACCCTCACCATAAATTCCAAAGAAATATTTCTTCAAATCAAAAACTTGGATATTGAATGTAAAAGCATATTTCTTTAATCTAAAGGAATATTGAATTAAAAAAATGACGCCAAATTAATAAATGTTTAATTAAAAAAATAATTACTCAGTTGGAATAACTGTTTCTTTGTTATGAAAATTATATTCTATTAATAAAATAAAATATTTCCTTCAACTAAGAAATAGATATTTATTTTAAAGCAATATATAGCACAATAATAACAACACATCATATATAACAAATTTAATTGAAGAAATATTTCCTTAGCAGTTATGGCGAGTGAGAGGGTTAAATACTGCTTTTCGCCGTAGAGTTTCTATGTGGCGGTAGAGTTCGATTCCTATTGGAGTTTGATTTTTCATCGAATTTTTCTGTTTCAGGCTCATAAAGATTTTAAATTATCTAATTTGCTTGAATTAAATATGTATAATAATAACAATGCTAATTATAATTTAAGCTGGAAACACTGTGCCAAGTAAAATTCACTTGATACAAGTAATCTTTTTTTCATTATATCATAGTAATAAGTACATACTAGAAAAAAATGTCACACCGGAACCGACGTTGTATTCGGTCCCAAATTTCAATCTTGTATCGGGCGTCGTTTAGGGTGTCGTTTTCGAGCTCGTTTCCTGTGTAGTTTTCGGCTTCGTTAACGATGTCGTATAGTCAGATAGTTTAGTTGTAGTATTTTATTCTTAGCGAAAGAAAAAAGCTCTTTTATTTCTTAAGTCTATTTTACTTCTCGCCACGTTTCCTTCAAAAAGTTATTTCTTTCATTTTAGAATCAAGATCGTATTTTCTAATTCGTTGACTGCAGATGCACTTTTCCATCCTTTCCACCAAGAACTTTCTTCCATTTTCCTGGTCGTCTCATCATCCAACCGCTTTAGGGAACACACACTTCGCAGTAATACACGACTGTGAATAAATTTGCTAGCAAAGAGACTCGACAAAGACGTCTCGAAGAATCCGATTACGCGAAGTTTGTAGAAAGAAGCGTTCTCTTGAAGTCTTTCATTTTGTCTCTGGAAGTCCACAGGTATTCGAAAGAAAATGCCATTGGCGACAAATCGTCGATGAAATTTATTCATTTCCTTGCGCTAACAACTTTTATTCGGGATGGAATCGTGTTTGCCTTCACATTAGAATTTATGTTCAATTTTTCACCATAAAACATTATGACAGGTGTACTTTTATTCAGCACGGAAGCTGTGAATTGTTTGCTCCCTACAATATTTTATCCACTTATTTCATTACTAACCAGCTCAAGTGAGAACTGGGAATTCAAAGGAAACTACGAATTGTATTTACATTACCAGAGTACAAAATTGAGATATAACTAAGTTTAATGCGAAGTTAAGCTTTCGTTCAAATTTCCAATTTTTGAGAGAAAAAAGCAACTAAAAGTGAGTGTTAAGCCGTCACTACGTCAGCGATCCTATTTGTCATATTTATTTCTCTACCTCGAAATTTCGCACAATAAACTTAGTGACATGAAATTAAGTTCTTTAATTTTAAGGATTTTAGATGAGTGCACTGCTAAAACACTTTCAAGGTGAGAAAATTACTCGAAGTTAAAGCTTAAGACTAGGTTTTGCACGCAACTACATATTTAAAAATTAACTTTGGTCAAAAAACCGGATATTGGTTTGATACACCTATTTATACTGGAAACTTATATTTTCTAGACATTGATTTAATAGCGGTTCATCATTGCCTTAGGCTGGAAAGATTAAATCTCTTGTGGGGAATTGAGTCTCAAATTCCACAGTATCAATATGCACTGAATTAAGTTGGAAACAGAGCAAACTACGCCAATTTCCGACAATCCAAAAGAAAAAGACAAAAAAACGAAATCTTGCCCTCTTAAATTGAATCAGTAAAATTGTAACTGATTAAATCAGTATATTGAGCTACCTTTAGTAAACTAGTAATTTTCGAATTTGCACTGGGTGAATAAGTAAGTACCTCAACTAAAAAAATTACTGAAATATGCCAGTGGCACCAAATAAAAGATTCAACCAGTAACCAATCCACGCGACCAATACATGAACCTCTTGTCGTCTCATGCGCGCGTTTAGCTTAGTAGGAGAGGCAGCGACACTGGACCTTGCGTCATTGCTGATATTAATTATAGATTTAATGCTATCATGATGATTCATTTTGATAAAAAAAATATTCCGGGTTCCAATAGTGTAACAAAAATTCCCACATTGATAACAAAATTAAGAATGATAGTTTCATGTAGAGTAATAACGAACAGCGCTGCTAGCCAAGCAAATTTTTAACCAACGTACATCCATTAATTATTGAAAAATTAATTTTCCCATAAAATTAGCATGATCTTTGATTGAAAATAAAAATAAAATCACGTAATTGGGAGCATCGAGCATCCATATGACATATTTGTGTGTTTGACCTTAATCAGTGCCCAGCCCTTGTTGAGCCGCCGCAATAGGGGGTTTTTGATCATTGAACTTGCCTCATGACGGATATAAAATTTTTGTTAATATAGGTCTGAATCCTTAAAACACAAATTAATAGGTTTTTCTTAAAAATTCTTGAACCCGGTATCATGTTGACCTACATTAAAAAGAAATCTCATTTCCGTCATGACGAAGTTCAATGACAAAAGTATCCCCCCTTTGCGCTCGGTCAACAGGGGTTAGGCTCCGATTAAGGGTAGGCACACATATATTTTCACTGAGTGTCCGATGCTGCCAATTACGTGATTTAATTTTTTTTAATGCTGAGATCATACTAATTTTGAAGGAAAATTAATTTTACGAACTTTACTGTGTACTAGTCTTTGTGTTAGAAATATTTAAGGCATGGATGCAATAAGCAGGGCTTATAATATTTTTCGCTTGAAAGACCCCTAGCCACTTGGGGTTTTCTTTGAGGGAAGCGACGCATTGACGGAATGACCGGTCTTCCCGCAGTTAGACGAAATGTAATATATCTTATTATACTGCAACCCGGCTTAATTTACTGGTTTGAATTTATTGTTTTTGAAAGTTAATGCAAAGGTTAGTGAAATTTTAAAAGTCAGGGAGTATATTCGTCTGCTTAACAGTACCTAATCCACCAAAATTTATAGACCAGGATTTCCACTCCGCCACAAGTTATAAGGGGTTTAATTTCCTACCCAACGCCTGCACAACTAGTTTCAAAAGCATTTAACACGATTATTAATTACGAGATTTAATTTTGTAATGAAGGTTTTAGAAAGTACTTAACTTTTTTCGCAATTTAGAGTTCTTCAATTTTTTAGGTTGCAGAAGAAAGCTTGACTTTCTTAATATAAAAGATTTCAAGTAAATGAATGTAAACATTAAGATTTATTGCGATACAGCGACGATTGTGAAGAAATTCTTCGCATACCGCAGCACAGTTTTCAAGTATACCATTTTTATTGTGTCGGTTTATTCAGAATTTCCTAAAATCATCGAAAAAGCTATTGAAAAATATTACTTTGTAAGTGCAAATGTTTTAAACAAATAAGTAGTAGGAAGTATTTAATTCATAATTAATAGTAATTTTCTAAAATTCAATGATTTATTACTTTAACAGCTGCATATTGTTTAATAAAATCAGCAACCCTTCAATAATTTGCATTGTTTATAAAATTTTATTAATTTGACTATTTTAAATAAATTGACAAATTTATCATTTCTAAAATAAAATTGCAATTTTTCAAACCGACATAAGTTTGTCGTTGCTCTGGTTACTTGCATTAGAACATAGATTTATAATTTATTTTTCATGCAATTAAAATTACTTGCAAGTAAACGTTGAGAACACTTGCATATGTTTTCTAAATTATTTAATTTTTACGGGACTTTTTCAATATCTATATCGAAACTTTATTCCACGGTCTGTTGTCATCTTGTAGCTTCTTTTATATATTTTTTATTCATTTATTATATTTTATGTTATGTCTTTTATATATATATATATATATTTGTTTATAAATATTAAAGTAGAATAAAAGTTTTGTAAAAAGTTCTTTCTGAAACCCTTATTAAAGAATCAAATCGCGCAATGAGAAAGCTACTGTTCGTTAGTCAAACATATTCCCGGAATTTGAAGCGGAATTTGAAGAGAATCGAAGAACATCATTCTCAAAGCTGAGCAGTTGAGAAATAAAGCCCCAAAAGTTTCATATCTAGCCAGCTAACGGATGATAACGCCTACGACTAGATGTCTACTGCTGGTACTGGGTAAACAGTGGAACTTACTGATTAAACCACTGTTTGAATTCACTGACTAAAACAGTGAAATCTCACTGATTGTCAGTGTCACACTTGTGGCTATTTCAAACAGCGAAATTTCACCGAAAATTTAGTTCCAGCACAATAGAAATACAGCAATTGTAAAACAAATTCGATAGCAGTGCTGCATTGGGACACCGATATTTTCAAACAAGTTCTGAGGATGTGCTGTGAATCACTATATCAAACTGCGTCGTTTTTAGAATTAAATAATTGAATGTGGATGCACAGAATGTCGCATTTCAGTTTCAAGTTTCTACATTCATTTGTCTTTCACCGGAATTAAAGATTGATAGTAGGAGAATTGTTTTGCAGCATAAAACAAAAGAAACCCTTCATTAGAGAATACGATGCTTACCACCCTGAAATTGTTTTAGCAGTGCCCTAATCTAATAGCCTCAAGGGTACAGCGACTTTATGCTCGACGGATTGCGTAAAAAAATACTCTTGCAAAAAAATAAGATCAAACCATTGATGCTTAAAGACGAACACAAATCAAAAAGCCTCAACATTGTTGTTCTCTATACAGACATTTATTGACGTGACGCGGCGATGGCGCTCTATTGTGCATAAAATGCTGCACATTCGATAAGTCTCAATTGAAAAAGTTTTCGAACGGCAAGCCTTAGTAACGCTCACTTTGAAATCAGCTCACTTTTGTGTTTTCGCTTAAATTCACTCGAGTTGTGCAGCTTCGAATGATGGCGAGCACTCGTCTTGTATACATGTGTGGGTGTTCTTTCCGCTCGCTCAAGGGAAACAATAAGCTCAATCTCGCCGCTTGCCTTCCCTGCACCCATGCAATGCAAGACCGTGTGCTCTTCAAGAATGGATACCTTTCACTCAACATAAAAGTTCACATTGTGCCGTAGGAGCAGCTCGCACAATTCCGTTTCATTATTTTCTTTCTATTGCTGATGTGAGCACCATTGACTGTTCTTCATCTCAGCATCAGTTGAGCTATTATGTAGACCAAAACAGTGATGCCACCTACAAAATTTGTCCTTTCACTTGCTTTTCCGTGATGCAACTCAGCTAGGCTTTCTGAAACACAGGGAAAAAGTCTTTAAACGGGATCTGGCTTTACAATCAAGAAGGTGGCATTAATGTTACGAGAGTATTTAATGTACACTGTTAGAAATGTTCGAAAAATTCCGACACATTTAAGATTCTAAAGTAAATGAAATTTAAGAGATTATGTTGCTGAAAACGAAAATCAGTAACTTTTAGAGTAAATTTAATAAATTTTTTTTAACTATATTAAAATTTCAAAACAGTAACAAAAATATGAGTTATGGTACCGGAAATCAATGCCCAGCTGCATGCTCACTCCTCGTTTCTTGAGCGTTCGTCTAGCGAACGAAGCACGGTGGTTCAGTATCACTAGTAATCGGCGGGTTCGAGAGATTTGTTATGATTTGTTACCAAAGGGTGCGGGGGGACTTTATTTATGTAAATAATTTTTCGTTACTCGTAAATGCAAAAAATAATTTGCAGTAATTGTACAGAAATCTAATATGTATTTAGCATCAAACGTCAAACAAACCTGGAGCGTAAAGAACGAACCTAGTTAACAATTTTTTTTAAGTAGCAAGGAATTTTATTGCTCGAGAAAAAGTTAGGGATTTAAAGCACGAAAATTGTGTAAAATCTTTAAACGTTTAAGTATAATAAAACTTGAATTTGAAATTATTATATTTCGTTTATAAAAGATTCTAGGTTAAAAAGGATATTATCCTAAAATTCTGGTCTCTAAATATTAATATGACTAAGGGCAAACTAAAATTAGTCATTGGGAAATAAGAGAAAATAAAAAATGAAGTTCAGTAAACCAGATGAAATATTTTATTTAGTAATTTATTTTCCTGGTATTTAGATATTTTTTTGTTGCAGTTGTTTCCTCTACAAGATTAACTTTTCAGTTACAAATGTTATCATTTGTCTGAAAATCAACTAATTTCGTATGAAATTGACTTATTTTCTTTTATTCAAATTTTGATGCTAAAAAGTAAAACCAAAATCTTTTTTTGTTGGAAACTCAACTATTTTCAAACAAGCAGACAAAAAAGGATTAAAGTTGTTAAAAAATTGTTATATTTTCAACGTTTCGGCTCTAATTGCGGCCCTTCATAAGTAAAAATTCATTTTTTTAAATACAAAGTGTTTTTCTTTTTATATACAATTAATTGAAAAGTAAATTATAATAACCAATTATAAACAGGTTATTTTCAAAAATTGTAACTGTGGTATTGTAATAATGCAAATAAAGATGCGACACAGTGTTGTGTGGCGCGCGGTAGTGGTGAGTGATGGAGTGGGTGCACCCCGTCTCAAGGAACTCACTCGCTCACTGATCGGCGCCTTGGCATCGTTGGTGTGCAAACTAAACGTGGGTTGTTAATTAGCGTGATTCCTGGACATCATAGGAACCTCTATAAGAGAGGCTCCAAACCAATAAAAATTACAATTTTTTATATTTTAATAAAACATCATATAAATATCATGACGAAAACAAAACAAGAAACTGAACTCGACATGGATATTGACATAAATGCTAACAGATATGACTAAATGGACGATAATGAACAGGTCGAATTTTCAAACAACCACACCAATTGGAAATAAGGAAACTTTCCCTAACATTTTGAAATCACATTCACAGTCGGAATCAGTGGAAAAAAAACTGCAGTCTTGCTTCAAAAAGTTCGTTTAGATCGTTCATATTTATCAAAAATTTGTCTTTATTTTTAAAAATCACCTTTTTTACTAAAAGTAACATCTTTCTTCAATAAAAATGCAATGGTTTGGTTTCAAATTCAAGAATTCTGTGGAGAATTATTTTTTTGTTTTGTTAAAAATTCAACTGTTTTGTTTAAAATTAATTTTTTGGGGTAAAAAGTTCTACTATTCTCATACAAAATTACTTTCTCATTTAAAGGTTATAATTTTATGATGAAAGGTCAAACTAAAAATTTTATTGGATGGTATAAAAATTACAAAAGCACCAAATTAATCCTTTTATTAATTAAGATTCATCTGTTTTGTTCAAAACACGTCCTTTAGGGTTGAAAATTCAAGTCAAATCTTCACAGAAAATTGATTTCTTGTTTAACAATTATTTTTTGATGGTGAAAAGTAAGAATAAGAAATCTTTTCCAGATAAAAAATAAATTTTTGTTTCAAATTTCTATTTTTGATTTAGAAATTCATCTGTTTTAATAGAAATTTCATTTTCTGGGATAAAAACGCTTCTGTTTGCTTTAAAACTAATCTTCTTTCTGTTTAATGATTCTACTTTTTTTTTTAAATTTTGGTTAAACCACTCTATTATAAAATAATTTTTTTGTGCAACATTCATATTTTTGTTGAAAATTCATTTCTTTTGTTAAAGATTTCACTATTTTGCTAAATATTAATTTTTTGACTGAAAATTCATATTTTCAGGTTGAAAATTCAATTTTATCACGAAAAATGTACATACGAATATTATTTATGAAAAATAATTTTTTATAAATGTTTTAAGTGAATTTCTCCAAACCTTAGCCTTAAGAATATAAATTATAGTAGGACAGTATACGAGCAAAGATTATATATAAATAACTAAGTTATATAATATACTCAATGAATCAAATGTGAAAAAAAACTTCTTATCATAAAAGATAGGCTTTTATAAGTGATTTGATCATATACTTGATGAGTGTGATTAGTCCGAAAAATAATGTTGTTTACACCCCTACCCGTTTCAAACTTCCCGTCGGGCGAGGCACCGCTTTGATTAGTTATTTTTTGTGGACTCCACATTTTTTCCGAATGATACATACAGCAAATTTAATTTTCCACAAATGTGACTTGCTGCATTTTCACCAATTATTGTGAACATCAAATTTTAAGAAGTAAGATTTATCGAAATGAGAGATCCCACAACGTGACTTGTTACCAATGTGAAGAATTAACCTACACGAGGACCCCGCTGTAAACACTTACATGTCCTCTTCTGTGCATGTAAGTGGCTGAGATTCT
>JAAAKG020183928.1:0-18391 GCA_010014905.2 Druon quercuslanigerum
TATATAAATGCGTCCGTGACTGATGATATATACCGGGACAGCCCCGTGCAAAACTATTCTAAATGTATGAAAATCCAACTCTAACCAAAAAATGTCTTCGACACGTTGGACTATAACCATCTTAAGCCTGTGACAACACTTAAAAATTTTTTATAATAATAATAATAATAATAATACCTACTTTTACTTTTTTCTAATAAAGATTGCAGTGCTTTTTTCCTTTTAAAATAAAGCAATTTATTCCTGCACAAATCTTCGAGGAAATATACTGTGTAGGTCAGGAATTGATAAAATAATAGAACAAATATGGACACTATGGAAACTTATTATTAAGACGTTTGATCTCTATTTGAAAACTGAGGTTAGGGAATAATAAACAAACCAGCCCATCTGATCCACGCGCATGTGCAGATACACGCGGTATCACTGCATCACACGAATGACGATTTATCCTTTTTTAATATTTATAAAAAAAAACATTCTAATCACAAGTAAACGCCTGAGTATTAAATAGAAACCTGCTGAGCAGGTAACGAAATGGTTTATGTATTCTTTTTTAATCCGAAACTGTTTTTTAAGCAATATCTCTGATGACGATTTTGTTGTCAAAATGTACTTTTAAGTTTTATTATCCGATTTACAAAAAAAGATGTTTATATTTTAAGTTAAATTTTATAGAATTTTGTGTTCATGGGCACGCCTAATAATTCTGAGTTTATTACTCAACTGTAACTACAAATATTTTACTAGAAAAAGACTCACGCAAATGACGATGCAAATGACGATTAAAACGACAAAAATCGAGGGGCAGTCTTTAAGGTTTATACAATATTATTTGTTTGGCTTGAAAAATTTGCATAAATTAAAGTGTGGTTCCTCTAAAGTTTACAAACTTGGGTCATTAGACATTTTTTAGGCTGTCAAAACAAAGGTAAAAATCCGTTTCTCCTTGTGCAAAGTCAGACTGGGACACAAATGTTGTATTACTGGGACTTCAAGTTTGCTTGCAATTTGACAATCACCCTTATATTATGAACACCTGATCTCAGTCAATAGGAATTTACTTTAAAGACTATTAATAAGATTGCTGCTTGATGGAAAACAATTGAATTTTTCAATAATAAAAACTACTCTTTTAATTGGTGTAAGAAAATGTAGTTTAAATATTTTATTTTCAATTAAACAAATCTTTAAAATAAAACACATATTTTATAAAAGAAATTTTTATTTGAGGCCAAAAAATTTAACTATAATCTCAAAAGATTAATTCTTCACTTTAAATAAAAAGAAACTTTATGTCGAGATATTTAGTTTTTGAATACAGGTAAAATAGGTTCAATTTTTTGTACAAAAAAGGGATTATTTTCCAAGAACTTTTCCACGTACTAAATTGTCATTCATGTGTTAAAAAACTTGTTAAGCTACCATTGAGAAATTTGTCGAACTTAACACTTTCTACTGATAAAAATACATTAGAAAAAAATTAAGGCGAAAGAAAATAAAGTTAAAAAAAGATATCAATTTTGAAGGGAAGAAATGCCTTAAAACGCTAAAATACTACGCTACAATTTTTAATTTTATTTAAGGGTAACCAAAGACAGTATGAAAATATGAAATAAGAGATCAAGGAATGTATTCGTGATGGATATGAATTTTACACGTTGCTAATAACGTTCAACATCAATATAGTGTTACCGGGCATTTAATAAAAAATATTACGCAAAAGTAGTGATTGTCATCTGGAACCCACGTGGCTAAATCGATTTTTAACTTATTGTGAATACAATTATCAATTTTAGCTCGCATTAGGAATAATTTAAACACTTGTTTTCGAGTTTTACACTAAAATAACAATGCAGCGTGAGCAGACTAAAAACTTGCAGGGCATTGCAAACGCATGTATGTATTTTGTAAAGTTTTTTAAAACCCGAAACCCAAGGCATGAATTTTAGATAACATATTGTTTTAATACTGCACAAAATTCTGAATAGCTTAGTGCATTCAACATTTTTGTGGAATACTTCATTTTTAATGAAAAAAATATTGAGGTAACTGTATCGAATTCCCTATTCGAAAATTCTGTGACCTTAAAACGTCACATCCTGCAAGCCGCTTAGACAATCACTTAATTCACTAATGAAGTATCCAACAGGCAGCTGGTAAAATTCAAATTACGATTTCAAGGGAAATATTCCTTTACTCAAAATTGTCGAAAAGCAGTAGCCAGTCGCAACTAAATCTCACTTTAAAAATACAATTTTCATTAAAACATAAGACCTTAAACAGATAGTAATGAATAATGACATTAAAGTGCGTGATATGGACGTTTCCAAGTATAACCTCAAATATTTGTCAATCATATGTCGGAATCACGAGGTGATTATTCCTTATTTCGGAAAATTCTCGACATTTTAAATACCTTTTAGGATTTTATTTAGATTTTTAAAACACGGTTTCAATAATGAGCACAATACGTTATGTTTACTGTTTACCCTCGCAATAACCAGCGGCCATATTGATTCCTCCATGAAATGAACAGCACTACTCAAGACTGAATTACTTCCGGCAATCCGTCCAACCAATAAGATTTCTTCGCGAAAATTAAGAAAACATACTTTTTAAACATTGAAACAAAATATTCAAACTTTTTCGAAAAAAACTTTTCTTTATAAATTACGTTCATTGTTCAGTGTAAAAACAAATTTTTCAAAATATGCAACAACCCCATCAATGGGAATTGAACATGCAATACTGCACAATATAGGATATTTTATAATTGAACTTACGAGCCGGTTGCGAAACCGAAATCATTTTGCACACGACTAATTTCTATATTCTCTAATAAAGTTGATTGATGTATGTACGATTTACATGCCCTTCTATAAATACAATTGAAGGGTGAAAGTACAGAACTAGACAACCAAAATTTGTCCCAAGGTGCGTTTATCGCAACAACAAAATTCTTAAAAAATCAAACACACACTGTGATAAAACAGATTTTTGATTTCTCATTTTTTTAATACAGAAATAGCGAGTCACGATACTTTTTAAAATTGTTATCGTTTGTTGAAAAAAAATCTATATTTGGGTATATGTATCACACATTTGTTATTCTTATTTAGCTTCCCCATGTTTCGGGAGCAATTAAAACAAAAAAATTTAACTGAAGATTACAATATTTTATCGCAATCTGAAGCCTAGGCAGGTCCAATTTGTGGATAGTGCCACTTTGAGATTGGCAGCTAACACATTTATTTCCTCGAAAATTAAGAGCTGTTTAAGGGTGGCTATTTTAATCAAAGGAAAAAATTCCCGGACATTTCCCGGTTCGCAAGCATTTTTCCATTAAAAAGATTCATTTAAAGGCAGAAACATTAAATCTTGAGCAATAACATTTTTTAAATAAAATGAACACTTCTTAAATTAGAAGTTCAATTATTTTTATTTCAAAATGTTGAAAAATCTACATGTTGTGTTAGATGTTTAAATTTTTTAATTATTTTTGAAAAATTTTTAGATATTCTAAACATCTTGTAAAATTATTCGATTTCTTCCTCAAATCTTTCCTACATAGAAAAAATCCTACAAAATAAAAATATTTCCTTAAAATATCTTTAATTCATTTTTGACAATTTTGGAAATCTTTTTAAATATTATCTTCAATTACTTTTTCACAATAAAAAAATCATGTTTAATTTTCTTAGGAATCTTAAGAAAATGTTTTCTATTCTTTTAAAGCCTTTCCCTATTCTTACAATTCTTCTAAATTTTTTTTCGAAATCTGCAAAAATCTATATTTTGTTTTAAATGACAAAAATGCAAATTTTACATTAATTAGAACAATTAAAATCGTAACATTCAAGGATTTTTTTTTCAATATATATGTCTTCTAATTACTGATTATAAATTAACAGTAAAATATCTTTAAATATTAAGCAATTGCTCTATTCATTAGAGACTTTCAAATTTTAGACTAAAGCAATGTCGGAAATTTTATAAATTTTAATATAATAATTAATAATAAGTAAATTATTTAATAATTAATGAATAGTAATTATAAATATATTATTTTGAAGTTATTTTAAAATTGAAAATAGTTTTGTAAAATCAATTTCATTATTATTTACTTGTTAATCCTTAATGTATAGTTCAATTCTAAAAATTATTATATTTTATATTCACAGTTGATCAACCAAAAATTTTGTAATTCCAAAATTTTCGAATTCAAACGCTTCTCTCATTTATAAAGTCTTTAAAATATCATTTTTTAAGTGAAAGATGTTTAAATTACACACTGCAGACATTTAATTTAAAATCTTAGATAATTAAAAATAGGAGTACGTCAAATAACTCTAGAAAAAACCAATGATACTTGAGTATTCGAATTTCTCAACATGTAAGATTTTCCTGAATATGAAATATAATGTACATAGGCATGCATATTATTTGTATTGCTTCAAATTACTTAAAGCTTCAGGTATTCTTATATTTTTTTACTTTATAAATACTTATCCGTCCTTCTTCTTTTTCTATCATTAAGTTTAGAAACCGAATATTACTTTTACGTTTTTCAATAATGAATAATCAGTTGGCTGACATTTTCAAGTTATAGTTTTAATTAATTTAAAAATATAACGTGTTTGGTAGATATCTAGACTTGTAAGTTTTAGAGAATGATGAATTTTAAAACTATGCCAAGGTCCTATCATTTACGAACTCTATGCTCACATTGATACACAAGCGCCCGACTGTTAATTCGTCATTCTTGCAATTGTACAGTCACATACATCTATATTATTTCACAAATATTATTACAAAAGAAGCATTTTATGCCACTTGTAGATGACTTCTTAAATTAGGGTAACAATTAAACAGATTCGAAATACAAATTTTAATACCCAGTACCCAGTCTCTTGCACTCTAAGAAGGAGCTTTTTCCATTAAGTTTCAACTTTATTTTATGCAAAACTTTCTGATAGAAAACTAAATTTAAAATATTATTTTTGTTCGCGGGTACATGCCTTACTGCGCGAGCTACAAAAAGGTCATCAAAGTCCAAATTTCAAAATATGTTAGACGTGTAAAGGAATAGTTCAGACACGAAGTCATCACAAATTATTTTTTTTAATGTACGAAACATAATACAATAATCATGCATTTATTTAATATTGCCCGTTTCTCATTTAACACTGCCCTTATGGTTAACACTCTCCTACAGAATATGCCCTGCTGTGATTGTGAAACGTTGACATTTTACGTTTCAAGCAAAATCTCAGAGCTTTTAATTTAAAAAATTGGTCCAAATTTTTCCAACTTGGCATTTTTTTAATAAAATTAGTTAAAAAGAATAAAAAAAAGACAATACAATTTTAGGTACTTAAATAGCAGGTTAATTGTAATTGAAAATGTAATGTAATGCAATTGAAAAAATTTAAAGAATAAGAAGTTCTTCATTATTAAATAATTAATAAATAGCGTATTTGAATTTATAAGCGAGAAATAAATATTTACAAAAAGTCTTATTAAAGTAGTTTTCCATTCCGAAGATTTTGACCCGGGGTAGAGGGTTATAGTTTGAAATATTTAATTAATAAAACAGTGTATAATACAATTTTTCAGCATAAGCAACAATTACTAGACAGGCAATGATATAAAAAAAAAATGCTTCAAAATAATTACAAAATCAAAACACAAATAAATATTGGGAGTGGTTAGTCATTTTAATAATAATTTATGTATGAGGAATTAAATTTAGATATCAAACTCTTACGATAACCAAAAGGTCCTTTTTTCCTTTTTATTTCACTATCTGTTCGCAATTTTCCAGTTGAAAGTTTTCTACTTTTCCTGGCCCTGTATATATAACTATTTCTTTAAATACGTATTTTGCTGCTTACAGCGCATTTCTTTTATAAAATTATTATTATTAGGTAAAACATGAAATTGCATACACTTCACGAAATTAATGAAAAACGTTTAAAGTAAACTTTATACATGAAAAAAATGAATAAAAAATCTTTAAAATCAATTACAATCGAGCATAGTTATAACTCCAATAAATTAAGCTTGTATATTTTTAAAATAAATTTGTACTTTTAGATAAAAGAGCTTGAAAGTTCATTATTAATTGAATGATAAAAATGGTTAGGAACATTTGATTGATAAAAGATGAAGTAGTCATCATTTATCTCTGATCTTAAAACAAAAATAAACTCCGTTTTAATATCTGCTTCAAATTTAACAATTAAAAAAATTACAACTAAAGTAAAGAAGCGCAAATCACCACAAACTGAAAAAAGTACAGACTTTCTCTGTCCATGATTATTCACTCTTAGTTGAATCGTAGAGTTGATCACTTCGCAAATAATTTGCAGACGTGGCTGTTGAGTTGATATCAAATCTTCCTCTGTAACAGGCTTCAACGAGAAATAGGACCTTCAAACTGCTGCACAAAACCGCTCACGTTCTTCGATCAAGTTTCTTTTTTCATTCTTTCTTTAGTTTTCATCAAACTTTTATGGGACTTTTGCGTATACTTGGTATACTTTTTAAAATTATTTAAATCAAGATTAAGGGTTTTAGGTACTTACTTACCTACCTACTTTTCTAACAGAATTAATTTTACTGATGCTGCATTTTAATCTTTACACTTTTACAAAATCACTTCTAATTTTCTACAAATATGTTCTTTACAGTCAAACTTTTGTTACCGTAAAATATATGGTTCGCGTAAGAATTATATATCAAAAGTCCTTTAAATTATGTGATGGCTCATTTTTAGTGAAAAAAAATTTAACGAATGGAAGAAAGTGCTCCGAAAATCTTTACAAGGGGAACATAAAATTCGATACAACGAAAAACAGAAACCAAGATCAAAATTATTGCCCTAAACTCAGAGGATCGATATAAATAATAGACTATTCATTCCCAGTCGGAGAAACTGGAAATTTTTTTCATATCCATTTTATCTCAGGCAACAGAACATCTTCAAAATCTTATTACACAGAAACAAAAGGTTTACCTTTTCTTAACGCTGAAATTGTGCATTTTCTATCCAATAACAATTAGGTAGACGAATTCTTGAAAAAAATTCTACTGCTCCAGATTGAAAACAGCCAGATAAATCGATCATAAAATAAAAAAATACGGCAATGATTCTATTTGGATAAAGAAACAATTTTAGATTATTGAAATTAAAGTAGCCCAGAGTCTACAGACACTATTGAAGATTGAACTGTTTTGTACAAAAAGGATGAAGTTAGTGATTTTAATTTATTTTGCTAATATAAAAGATTTTTTGAACGAGACACTTTAAATAGTGAGCTGTTATCGATGTTCAACATCATACTTGCAGATTAACACACGAATCGAATTCAGTTTTCTCATAGAAAGATCTCCACAAGGTTAAGACCGAAGAATTAAAATCATTTGTTTGTATCGTTAAGCAAAAATATATGCAAAGCATATTTCAATTAATTCACTGTTTCGAGTTCTCTTTCATATTGCCTAGCTCTTACAAGAAGAACCCGCAATAAAAAAAACGAGGCAGATTTCTGACTAGGAGCTTCCATTAAAAATAGCATTAGTGCTTTTTATCGAAACAAAACTAATGACAGATTTTTGTCGAATATAATTTAACTAAAAATGAAAGATAAATTCCTGATCCCTAACAAGAAAATATCAGCTTTAACCATAATGATACAAACATTTTTTAATTGTCAGAGATGAGGCGGAACAGAATAATCTGAGATGGACATATCAAACTGAGCTTAATTTGTTTTTCAGCACCAACTACAAATTAAAAATTTAACATGAAATCACTGCAATTTGTTTCACTGGACTCAACTTATAATGAAAAAACGTCGTAAAAGCCATATCTAAGATTTACTTCAGTAACCAAACTATAATAGTGGCCACAAAAAATTCATTGAGGGTGTCTAGTGATCAGGCAATTTGGAATTCCCGGGTTTTGCCCTTGTGAAATTTTTTCAACATATTCATAGAAATGAATTTTAACACGATTTACATATAAAAACGCTGCCCGCTGTTTATCGTGCGGGTCAATTGTTCCGACTACTACGAATAGCCGTACATATAATTTTCACATCTAGAAAAAAATGGTCTCAAATTTTTTCAACATGCTTTAACATCTTGAATATTTACCCATAATATCCGGTCAACGAACTTGTATCTTTCCTTGTACTTGTACTGGAAACCGAGTAAGTCAAATTTTACATAAAACCAATCCCTTCTCATTAGGAAGAAAATGTAAAAAATTACATAAATCGATATACATAGGATAAGCACAGAAAGGAACCTTGCGACTGTTGGCAATGTAGAAATGGAATAAAAAGAAGACAACGTATAAAAAAATCGATTTTTGGATAGAATAAACAAATTACCCGGTCCTAAATAAAATTCCCGTGGGTTTCCCGCTTTCTCCCGACTACCAGGTACGCTAGACACCCTGTCTTTAAATTCAAAGACTTTACAAACACTTCACTCATAAAATTTCTTTCCCTGATTTGACGGCACTCCGTATAAACATAAAAAGATCCATAAAACACCATATATCTTGAATTAGATTAAACTTTAAAAGAAGAGGCCACGAAACAATGAATTTAGCGAGGTGTCAATTTTTTTAAGTTATATGTGGGCGTTCGCGTAAAAAGGACCCTTGTGGTCAGTATAGTTACGTGTATGGTCACATGTCCAGAAAAATGCTCGGATTTTGAAGCCCAAGACGAATGCTGCAGGTTGAAAAACGAGACACCGCACGTGTTATAATTTTTTGCCGAAAAAAATATACCCATTTTCGGTTGCATTTAAGACATAAGTCTTGTGCCCTAACATTCAGTATCATTCAAATATTCAGAAATCCGAAAACACTAATTTTGACCTTAGAAAAACGCATTATCTGAAATACTAAGGGTTCCAGATTTCGTACTCTGATTTTTGTAACAGTTGTCTCAAGACGGAATGAAATTCAGTCTCTTCCCCTAAAACCGTTGTTTAAAAAAATCCGAGTCATTGGAACACGACAATCAATACTACTTTCTCATTTAATTCCAAGTTGAAGAAAAGCATGCGCCGCTACGCAAATCGCATTACGTTGAAATTTTTCTTACAACTTAAGACATATTTTACTGGCCGAAAAGTAAGCATCATGATTAATTTTTCGGGGATTCTTTATTTATTCAAATCACGGTGCTTCGTCCTTGATAATTATTAGTTTTGTAAATTCAAGGACTGCTTACCGATGACAGGTGAACCTAGAGAACTAGGACTATTGGTTAGAAATTTCTTAAAAACTCAGTCCAGAGGATAATTAGGCATGAAAAATACAAGAGTAATTTGTAAACCCAACACAAAATCACAACACTTGTTTCCCAAATTATAAACTAATTTTATTACGTTACTATGGGATCATTACCTTCACAGAAATTTCTTCCTTCTTCAATTTTCTAGCTCAGCTAAAATGTACGATGCAAACTAAGAAGTCGACGACAATAAATACGACCAGGCAGCAAATGGCCCATCAGTGAGGAACGATAAAATGAAGAAGCGGAAAAGAAGCAGTAAGTTTCACTGCATCATTGTTAGAAACTCCATCGTGGACAGCGCTTTTGCTCTTTGCACTTAACACACCAATCTCGCTAAGTTCCTGTAACACACATCATTGTTGCCATGCTGTATCGTATAACCCCTCTCATAAGCAAGTAAATATATAGAATCAACATTCAAATTTTAGACGTCCTGTTTGATCCATCGTAGGGGTATGCAAAAACGGTGCGGGTCGGGTCAACCTGCAAAAACCCGCCAACTCGCATTCAACTTAAAAACCTGAAACTTTTTCTAAATATAAGATCTACAGCAGTAGAAGAATTTTTAAAAATTATTTTCAATAAAAGCGTAGGTGGATAAAACGTAGTTGCCCGACAGGAATATGGGGGTAAAACTGTTTTGGATATTACCTGACGTAAGGTCAAAGCAATTAGCAAAAGAAAATTTTATATTTTTTACTTATAAACGCTGCAATATCTAGATAAGCTTCTAAAACCGTTACATGAAAATTTTGACTTGTCATTAATCGGGAGTACTGGTGGTACTCATTTACCAACAATTTCTTGTATAATTATTAAAAAATTCTCACTAACATTACTATACAATTATTTTTTTAAATGTTGCAATTATAATTATTCTTATGCTAATAAGTAAAAAAAAAGTTCAATTTGCAAAAGAACCCGCACGTTTCTCATGGAAATAGGATTTCAGTTACATTGGAAAAATTGTATAGGTTGCAATATACTTTTCCCCTTAACATTAATATTTAAAGAACAACATTATAACTTTATAACATTTTTAATACATAATCTTTTATAAATGGAATAAAACAATTTTAAATATATAATATGTACTATTCTCAGAGCTGCAACAGCCTAATTTACTTGAAAAATATGATCTCATGACCGATTTACATAAGAAAATTACTAAGTGACTGATGGACATAATATCACTAATTTTCTTTTTAGTTTAGAAGAATTCAAAAGTAATCGGTTAATACGACTAAAAAAAGTCAAAAAGTTAAATTAAAATGAACGCATAATTTTTTTTAAATTAAAAAATTAGAAGAATTCGATAGAATTAATAAAGATTTGAGGTGAATTATAAAAATTTTAATTGAGTTAAAAACAATTCGAAAATATGCAAAATTGCATTGAATTATTTAAGTTTGAAAAAGTTTGTTAAAACTCAGGGGAATTCAAAAGATCTTGATGAAACACTTAAGAATTCAAAGTGCGTTGATAAAGTTCAAGAGAAATTTAAAAAAAAATAATTGAATTGAATAGAGTCAATTTTATTTCGAAGAGTTCAAGAGAATTTCACAAATTTCAAAAGAATTCAGGATAAATTGATAAGAATTCTGAATTAATTCCAAATTTATTCGAATGGATTACAAAAAAATAATTGAAAATCTTTTCCAATCTTGATAATCCTATAAAATCCACTCAGTGAACAAATTCTTGGAAATCCAATAAAATATTGTAAAATCTTGTGAACATATTCCAAATCCTTTGAAATCCCTTCTAATTTTTGAAGTAAATTAAAAATTCCCTAAAACATTTCAAATCCCTTGTAAGTTTTCAAATCTCTTGAATTATTCACAGGAATTTTTTAACATCCTAAAATCTTTAAAATAATGTAAGATTTTAAAGGATTCAAACAAATTCGGAAATATGTTCAGGCTTGAACTTAAAGTGAAGACATGAGAATGACAACTGAATAAAGGTCCGTTATTTGAAATTCTGTTTTCAACAATTTCAAACAACTGATGAAGAATAAATGAATCATTTCTCCTTTCACTAAAAAAAAAAATATTTTTAAAGTTATGAGAATGACAACTGGATAAGGACCATTTAAGAATTCCGCTCTAAAACACAGAAAATAAAAAAAAAGCATATTTCACCTAGTTGGAATAGTGTAACTAATGACAGCATAATCCAAAATTTTTATTAAATTTTACATCAAGTAGCATAGGAATGATTTTTGTTGTCCCTATCCAGTTGTCATTCTCATATTTTCATGGATTGTTATATGCCAATGCGAACATTTCTCAAAATCTTGTCATATAAAAAACTACATATATTGTACATACGTAAAAGGTCCAAAAAAGTCGAATCTATATTTCCTGATTTAAAAAATCAGTTATAAAATCTATGATATGGAAAACTGTATGAGGGCCCTCTAATTTTACCCTCCCATGAAAAAAAGGTTTCTTAATGTTTTCACATCTTCAATGTAGAGTTCTTAGGGAACACATGCTTTCATAATTTTATCCAAATTTTATATTTAAAAACCGACCTTAGAAAACTTTTTTTTTATGCTCTTAAATTTCATTTACGGTGCTTAACTAGTTGTCATTCTCATGTCTTCAAGTGCTTCTTGCAGAAATGCCCTGACTTTTGTAACTTTGTATTCAAAAACCTTGACTTCTCTCTGACTAACAAAATTCCCTGATATCCAGGTTTTCCTTGACGTACAGCCACCTGTGTATGCAACATTTTTGTTAAATTGGCCTAATTTACACAAGAAACCAAAAGGGAACCTCCACGACCAGTGACAAGTCGGAATTTTGAGGTGCGCTTTTCGGGAGTTAAGCCCAAATTTTAGTTAGATTAACTTAAGCATAAAAACGAATTCAATACATCGGTAATATCAAGTTTAATTACTCGTTCGGATTTTTCAGCGAAAATCCAATGAGGACGTGGTTGCTGGTCGAATGCGTGTCCGCGGGTCGGATATTTGTTTGCAAACCTCTACCCATTTATATAATTTGACCAAATATTATACTTCGATTCGCTGAAAAGAAAAATTCTTTATAAAGTTCCCAGAGCGCCTAAAAGATGGATTTCATATTAACCTTGCAAAAATCTTAATAACACATATTTCAACTTGATATGAGAAGAATTTAATTTTTCTTCAAATTTTTTCAGGGTTGGTTGTAATGCGCAACCGGAAATTATAGTTTTTTGTAGGGTTCATGTTCAAGTTAGGTAATTAAGATTAAAGTTAGGTGATTAAGAAACTTATAAGTCACAGCGTAGAAAATATGCAATGATATTATATGCAGGGTTTCTGCAGCCTGTAAAGTGTACTACATACTGCACAGTGTACACAATATTATACATTGTTGTCTAACAGTCTAAAGTCCTGCGAATAATCAAAGCTCACTTCAAGAATACAGAATAGGTTCATTTTGACATAAGTCAGCATTTGCTGAATTCCATGAAATAGAATCAGTTTTATATCACCAGAATTGTATTTACGTATTCGCGCATTTCTTGTCGTCCACGAAGCAATTCATAAAATTTACATATGTTTGTAAGGCTACATTAAGAGTTTAGTTTAGAGAAAAACTGTCTGTACCATCGTACATTCGAAATAACTTGAAGAGGTATCGATAATTCTCTGTAACACGTCGAATCAAATTATAAAACTTAAAATTAATCGTGATGAAAAAATGATAATGTGAGTTATTTACCAGAAAGCATGGTTCAGTTAGTTTTTCATTCCAATATGTACTTCATTTTAGAACAATTTATTATTTCCGAAATTTTTTTTGGGAGCTTTTAACTTTTGTCCCATTCAAAATAGTCAGTTAGTTAGAAATGTGGCAATAATAATAATAATAAAAATAATTATTATATAATAATTGTGATATTTAGTTATACAAACCAAAGAGTTACAGAATTTTATAATATGAAAATCTATTGCAATGACATATAATTGAAATTTAATTTAATCATATCAATTTTAGAGGGTCGAAGTCACTAAAGTCATGAATAGTAAGGTCCTTTAATTCGCAAAATATATTTTTTTAAATTGCAAAAATTTGTGTCACAGAAGAACCGTGTAAGGTAGATGCACTGGTTATCGTCACTGCATTAGTTATCGTCAGATGGCCCAGTATTTTTTGTATTACAATATACGCTCTTGTCACGAGTGATAAAACTTATGATTTTAGGTCAGATTCAATATTCTTCAATCAAATTAGTCTATTTTTCTCATGTTTGCTTGGTTATGTGCCTGACGATAACTAACGCACTTGCATAATTTGAATTGCGAATAAAAATTGCCTCCAATCAAGTATCATGTTAAGTAATCAAAATTCAGTTTTTCTATACCTTCTTTAATCGGTTAAGACCTTTGTGATGATAAAAATTAAGTTTTAAATACAATTACAAGCATTTTTAATTTCCAATTTAGCCTAAGGTGACGAATCTAATGCATTTACCTTACCTGCCAAGAACATTTTTTTTTTAATCGAGCCAAAAAACTATATCAAATTCGAATTACTTAAAGAAATAAATGAGAAAGTACTTTCGAGAGCTTATGGAACTCAATAGATCTATAAAAAAAGGAAAAGGTAAATGGGGGGGGGGCACCTTACAGTACCTAATCATTAATTAAAAATACTAATGAAGAATAAATAATAAATTTGATATAATTAATAGTTGAGATAAGATATGTGTTAACATATTCAACTTAAAATTTATTATTTTACTCATATTTGTGATCATAATTCTGTATCATCATTATCAACTGTATGGTAGTATCTCCTACTTCCCAAGAATATGCTCATAAGAATTTACCAGGGGCCATGAGCTTGCAAGTACCATTAAAGAAATTAAATTTTTTAAATTGACTTTTAACACTCTAATGAACACAAAATACATCAGTAAAACACAAGAAACATATTACAAGACGGTCCACACATGGTATTACAAGATGTCCAAAATTTTCCTCGGTCTCATTGGTGACGCAATATAAATAAACAATGTTATTTTATATAGTATTTAAACAGAGTTAAATGACTTCAACCATTCCATTATTTGTTTTTAAAAATTGGATATATTCAGGTCTTTACAAGCTTATTTGACGGCAAAATAAAAATGTCAAAGAACAAAAAGCAATGTGTTAAAAAATTTTCATGTTTAAAATTGTTTTCATATCAAAGAATATTTCCTCTTTTAAAAATACTATCATTAATTAGGTAATCGTTATGCTCATAAATATAATTAAATCTTTCTTTCCAAAATGTGGTCCTACTATAAGTAACACTTTGAATGTAATTTTTAAATAGTTCAATTTTAAATTGGCCTAACAAATATCTGTACATTTTTATTGATAAGATTTAAAAATAAATTTTGAGACTGATTAATACTTCTATAGATTTAAAATTCGAGGTTCCCAACTTTGAACATTTGACTTCATATTGTTTTCATAGTGGCTGAACTCACACGCGGCAGGCATTTAACTCCGGACAGTTATTTCGCCGGACATGTAGTGACTTTTCGTACTTTTGGTTCCTAAAAGTTTTTGGCGCCAGTTTTCAAATGTTTTTAAGTTTTTCACGGATCTAACAAGAGACCTTAATCTGAGGTAACCTCGGAAAGATTTTACTTCAATGTTATTTAAAAATAGGAAAGCAATAACGGAGAAACGGACGTAGAAATTACTGATGAAGAAAATATGGGAGAAGAAATAGAAAGTGATATTTCTGAAGATATTGTTTTGAAGTAATTTATCATTATAAAGAACAATATCTTTCAATATGAATAAGTAGAAATAGCTACAAATAAAATAGTATGAAGTCTTCTCACTTGAAAATATTGTGAAAAATGCCTTACTAAATAAATTCTTAAGAACTGTAATATGACACAGTTTAACTAATAAGTAGTTATCCAAATTTATTCAAAGATTAAGATTTGCCAGAGAATAAAATGATTTAGAAAGATCTACAAAAGAATATATGGTATACAATATACGTACATTATTTGCCATTATCTCAAATAAATTATAATTGTTCATTCAGAGGCTAATTTAGGTTACGCACTCCTGCTAGATCCTGTCAAAAACTCGTAAACAATTTAAAACTGGCGCCGAAATCTTTTCGTAACCAAAAGTACGAATTCACAAGATGTTAGGCGAAATAACTGTCAGAGTTCAATGTACGCCGCGTGTGAATTCAGTTTTTATTTTTAATAGACTATAGGTTTCAGCTTTAAACAGTTAAATAAACTATAATAAATAATACGTATATACAAACATTTAATAATTTCAGAGAATTTTCCGCTCAATTAAAGAACTGTATTTCTAAATAACGCATATTTAAACAAAAAAGAAAAAAAAAATTTAATGGGGAAACGCAGGGGAATAGACGAAAAACTGTGAAAGAAACTTATGTAATGTTTTCGGCAGAATCCAATAGTGCTATTAGTTTTTCGGTGTCTTTAAAAAAGGTGACACGCTGTGGCGTGATGCCTCAAAATATACATTCTACCAATAGCAGTATCCGGAAATAAATAAACGTGAATTATGAATCCCAAATGTGTTATTTTGTAGACTTTAAGCTTTCAGAAAAATGAGACTCAAGACTCCCTTTCAAGACGCTTAAAATTAATTTAAAAAAAATGTAATTCATAAATTAAACAATGAGGATCACCGTTCTTTTCAGTCTCGTTAGACTCACCGAAAGTATAACTGCATCAAAAATTGCACAAAGCGGATTTGACTCTTCTTTCGTATTTGCACATCATTTTGGTCAAATTGAACAGCGAAAAAGCCATTTTATTTGCATGCTTTTCAATTAAAATTACTTTCGTAACTCTGTGTTCAACCCGGGAAATATGTAAGCACACTCTCTAAACCCATAAGTTTTATTTATCATCTGAAAGGAGTAATGTTCAGAAAAAGTACGGTAGCCGGGGTACACATAATCCGCCTATTGATACACCGATTTTTGACGTACATAATTATCTGAAAGCTCGGGTTAGAAGCTGAGAGGCGTTGCTTTCCTTTGTGACTGACTGGCATATAAAATTCATCAGTTACTAGTTTGTAAGTTCGACTGAAAGTATTGGTCTCTGGTACGGTAAAGTGCCACGGTGCCTTCTCTTCTTTAATTATGCAAAGTTCTCTTGTGCGTCGATTTGAAGACTTTTTTCGAAGCGTATAATAACTTCAGGTGGGTAGGCACCGTGTAACAGTGGCGCACTTGCCCTTAACAGAAATATATTTTCTAATATTTTTGCAGAAAAATTAAAAACAATATTGGCTAGGCTTAATTTAAGAAAAGCTCAAAATGCTAAGAGTTGAAATTGAAAAATTATGTTCTCAAATTGCTCCGGAAATGTTTTACTTCTGCTTTTTTTGTGATTTGCGGGGTTTTAGTTTCCTGGCATCATTTCATAGAAAATTACTAATGATTTTGATGAATAATTTGCTCCGCGCACCAAATTTGAAAAAGAATAAAAGTGCATTGTTTTAATAAAAAAGTTGAATATTCAATTGTTTATTTAAACCGAGTTATTTGAAGTTTTGTGATTTTTTGTTTCGCTTTATATAACAATCGCAATTTTAATTCTATCTTTCATCATATAGATGGCTTATTTTATTCTTAAAAATATTCTCTATTAATTATACTCGTTAGTGTGTTATTAAAGTCAATCTTAGGTGAAATGCACGTTACTCTTAAATTCCAGGAATATAATATTATAAACCAGCCCCGTGGCACTCTGACAGGAAAATGCCAGAAATAATGACCGCGACCTTTTAGGCCTAAAATTATTCAAATGCATAGGGAAAGTGTCACAAATGCGAAGTGTTGTACTGTTTTAATAATAAAAAAAATACTTTTTCGAATTGCTTTGCTTTAGGATTAAGTTTTAAGGCATTTAGACTGAACATGTATCCAGGGTTTTGTGATGAACGGGAATACTGGGGCTTTTGGATGCAATTTTAATGACGCGAATGGTTCAGACAGTGCAGGTTTATACCGTACTAATTTTGAGTTATAGACATGTAATTTTTGCAAAGCATTTTGTTTGTGAGGATATACTTACGAAGCATCCGACACTTGGAAAGAATGGATCTGTTATTGGAACGGCACGTTTTTTTATATGAATTATTTTCCAATCTTTTGTAATTAATATTATTAAAACCATTAATTAAAGTGGTTATAAAATATTTGAAAACAGTTTAAAGTCAATACAATTGTGCTTAAAAATAGCAATCTTTGCGTACTTGGAAAATAATGGAGAAAAAAGTGTTACACTGCAAGAAAAATGTAAATTTCAACGAAATCGTGAGTAAAAATTTACATTTGAAATGTTCTTTTTTTCGGCGCAAATTTTTCGTAACATGGACTTTCCTGAACATTAATAAAGCATTGTATTGAAGTTATCAAAAAATTTGTTAAAACAATTTAAACTAATTAAAATGGTTTTTAATGATGGCAATATTTTTTCTGCACTTTGATAATAGTTGACAAAATGGGATATTTAAAGTGACGGTTTCATTTTTTCAAGAATTACTATATATGTGAATAAAATAAAATATAATTGAAATGTACTATTTTCAGTTTACACTAGAACTACTTAAATGCTAAAAATTTAATTTTCACTTTGTATAATTATTTTTGGTACACTGTGTAAGGTGTATTCGTATTTAATCATCAAAATAATATTTTCTTCACTTTTCATTAGTACTTATTAATATATTAGATACTTAATATGCTACAGAGTACGTTTCAGAGATAAATATAGGCAAAAATTTTATAACAATTAAAATAAATTAAATTTTGATGTTCTCCATGCATTTATATATGTATTAGTTTAATAGTATTACCAGTCTATATCATATGTTATTAAATCTGAGAAAAGCTATAACAGGAGTAGTTAATATTAATGGAAATAATTTTTAGACAGTCACTCGGCCGCGGTCAACGCTATGACACATTTACTCTGCAGACTACAAGGCGACCAAACCGCCACCAAGAACCCACCACATCCACCACAACACTAGACAATTAAAATCTAGAACGGGAAAC
>JAAAKG020183939.1:0-25572 GCA_010014905.2 Druon quercuslanigerum
AAAAATATTTTCAAACTAGAAGGAAATTCTTCTAGTACGAGTATATTCGAGAACAATCGACATCCTTGTTATTTAAACAGCCGATGCAAAAAGCATTGAAATAATACATTGAATTAATTAAATCTATCAATAAGCGAGCTTTCTCATCAAGCATAAAGTGCTTCAATTTTTCATCAAGTTTTTTTGAATAAATGCATGGGACGGGTTGTTGCCGTTCTATTTTAAAAGCACCGTGTCATTCACTTTGCTTGATTGAATGTATGATTCATTATTTCGAGACAAACGATATGAAATTTATTCGCGAAATAAAAGCTGCAGTTTCAGGGATTTAAAATAAAGCTTTAATTCTTTTCCGTCAATGGAAAATTTGTTTTGAATTTTAGAGGAAAGGCTGATGAAAAAAGTGACTAAGTGCAGGTTTACGATGTATGTGGTCGCAATATGATGCACGTTTTTATATCCTGTGCAGCCTTCTCGCCACTTAAATGTCCATATAAAACCAATCGATGTTGACAATAATTACCCATTAAAAACACGAAACCCCAACTTCTATACCCCTTTCTCTCTGTGTTCACCCCTACGGGCTAACTCGGGCTAACCGCAGCGAATCTGTAATGTGCGGCGTCATTCCACAAACGAAAAATTCACTCATCGATTTCCTGGCCGTTGCGCGCGCTGTATTTATACGTTGAGTTGCATGTGCGCACCTACACGAGCACGCGAGCTTTCATATATGTGCGAATTAATTATTTTAAGGGCAACGAATGTATTTAGCTTCGCTCCAGTCGTCGGGCAAAGGGACTATTGTCGCGCTGATAAAAACGCACTGATTCGTTACGCGCATCCTCTTTTATATTTTCGTAGCATAATCTCATACACCTGGATGTGAAATTTCATTTCGATAAGCTGAATTCGTTCTATATTTCTCCACTACTCCGTTAAACTCTGTGGAATGAAGTCCTAAAATGATTCTGCTAAATAATTTTTATCAGACGTTTTTGCCTTGGAGGTCTCATTTGGAGAAAAAAAGGCAGAGTATTGCGCTACCCGAAAGGATACACTTTTTACAAGCAAGGAAGATCCTAAATTTAGTTATCCACAATGGTCCAAAATTGTCTTTCTTTTATTTCAATTTTCGTTTATAGCATTGGTATACCATTCTATCCAGCAGCTGAGATAAAACAGCTGAGTTAAATTTAAATCAAGGGAGTATCTGGTCGTCCCGAAAAATTGGATGAGTTGGTAATGGGGATGGACTATTCGTCTCGAATTTCGGGACGATATAGTTCGTTTAATAATTGAGTTTCGTTCAAATTAATTGTTTTGAATGAAAAAATTTCAATAAAATAAGTAAAGCTGACTTCACAATCTCTTCCCTACTTTACTCTTTTTACCTTTTTCAGAATTCCTCTTTTTCCCCTGTTTTTAAAAAACTTTCCCTTTTCTGCCTGTAAATATTTTTTTCTATTTCATGCAAACTACATTAATAGAAACCCTAAGAAAATACAGATAATTTTAGTTGAAAGTTCATTCTTCTTATCTCAAGAGCCCATTATTTTACATTTGTATCAAAATTCATTTCAATTTTTTAATAACTCTATTATTTGTATGAAAATTTATTTATTTTGTAGAAAATTGAAATAATTGGTTAAAAGTCACTTTTCTTGGTCGATAATTTAAATGGTTTGTTATTGATTCATTTTTTTGAATAGAAATAATAATACTGTATACAATAATTGTATGCTCTGAAATCCGAGAAAGAAGAAAAAACACTATTGAAAATTCATCGTCTAGCAGAAAAGTCATATTTTATAATTGAAAATTTATCTTTTTTAGGAAAGTTAATTCTTATTATATCAAACGTCGACTATTATATTTTTTATTTCGAATTCATCTATTCAGGTTAAAACTTATATTATTTAATTAAAAATTTAATTATAGTGTTAAAAATGTAACTAATTCTTTAAAAATTAAATTGATTTATTTAAAATTAATTTAATTGATTAAGGTTCGAACTATTTTGTAATTTTTGTTAAAGTTAATTTCTTTCAATAAAGATTCAACTATTCCATTCTTTGCTTAATTTTTATCGTTCTAAGTTCCAAATTCAATTATTACATTTTCCGTTAAGTATTAAACTCTTTTGTTCAAAACGCAAAGAATTATTGAAATTTTAACTTATTTTTTTAACATTAATTTTATTCGTTGCATATTCAATTATTTTTATAGAGAATTGTCTTTTTGGGTATGAAAGTTTATTTATTTAAGTAAAAATTTAACTAATCCATTTTTTGTATAGAATAAATCATTCTTAGTTGAAAAATGAACTACAAAGTTAAAAATTGATGTATTTTCTCATAAAATCGTATTTTTCTGGAAAATGAATATTCTTTAATTGAAAATTCAACTCTTTTAATATTAAACTCCTGTATTAAAAATTCACTTCCTCAGTTGAAGATTAATTTCGTTGGTTGAAAATTTCACTGTTTTCTAGAAAAATTCATTTTTTTCAACCTATAGTTTTTAGTAAACATTCGGTTTTCAATTTTAAAAAGTCATCTGCTCGTCTTCATGGGTCCATAATTTTATTTTTTTGATAGAAAATTTAATTTTTTCGCAAAAAATTAAGTTTTTAGTCGAACATTTATATTTTAGAATTGAAAACTGAAAAGTTTTACAGAAAAATCGTCTTTTTGGAAAATAAATTAAACTATTTTTATGAAAAGTCATAATTTTATATTAAAAAAATCTATTATTTTTCTAAGAAAATTCAAATTTTTTGGTTGTTAAGATTTCCGCTTTTTTTGTCAAAAATGCAATTCTATTGTTGAAAATTCATCTTTCTTGGTGGAGAAGTGCCTACTTGAAAATATATTTTTCTTTGTTAAAAAGCTTACTGTTTTTTAAAAATTTCATCAATGTCGCTTAAAGATTCAACTATTTGGTTAAAAATCCAAGTTTTTTGCTAGAATTTTTCACTATTTGGTCATAAATGGTATCTGACTGTTTGGAATAAATATTTAAGTATTTGCTTGAAAATCTAACTATGTTTGGTTGAAAAGCAATCTTTCTGGTTTGAAAAGTTGATCATTGAGTTTGGAAGCCAATTATTTTGTTAGAAATTGAACTATTCTGTTGAAAGTTTGCTTCTTTCTTTACTATTCGACCGTAAATGCTCGTTCTGCACTTAATTTTTGTATTTTCTGTAAATTTAGCTTTTTGGTTGAAAATTCATATGTCTTGGCTGAAAATTAACATTTTTGTTAATAATTCATCTTTTTTTGTTTAAAAGTGAATTCTTTTCTAAAGTATTCCTCTTTTTAGCTTAAAAATTGGAAAATTCATCTCCTGTACCAGAAAATTAACCTTTTTTTGAACATTACACATTTGTTTATTGAATTAAGTGCAGTGCCTATTTATTTTTCATATTCTCAAGAATTCATTCCTCTATTATTACCCTATTTTCTATAATCAGCCTGCTTCCCCTTTTTTGAGAACACTTTGAACTCCAAAACCTAGTGATGTTTTTGGTTCAGAGTTATAAGCGTCAGTAGTCTCGCAACGTAAAACCTCCTCCCTTCGTTTGAACACAGGAACGAAACCATTATGGTTCTGTACAAAAGAACAAATAACAAAAAAATGTAATTGACTTTTAGCTTCATCATTCTCCTAAATCGGTTAAAACATTATTAACGATTGTACTTCTTTTCATTAGAAAAACAAAAAGTTGTTTCCAGTCGACTGTTCGTGAAAGCAAGATCGCGATAAAGGAACCTATCAAACAGCGGCATGTGTGACGTCGCCGAAAACAACGACAGAGGAAATTGCCTTCATCGAGGCATTGAAGGGAGTAACGAAGCGTCGTCAAAAATAAATTTCAGAGGGAACATTGTGCGTCTGCTAATGAGAGGATATTCGTGAAAGCTCGGTACATAAAGGTTTGCAGAGAATGTGTGACAAAATGCCACCGGTCGAGCCAGACGGTTTGTGAAATCTCGTTTTGGACCGGCTGACCATCCATGGCAGTTTACCCCTTTTATTTGTAAACGTCAAACGCGACTATGCTTTTCCTTCAAGGGAACTGAAATCCAGTTGGGCGCGAAGGCAAAAGCTAATTATTCTTACAAAAGAGTCTAGTGAGTTCAGAAAATAAAGTTAACGGCGAAATTTCATTACATCTGACGAAGCTGCCTTCCTTCAGAGTTTCTGGACGACGCTGTTCACGTATAAAATTAAGTTGTTTCGATGCGCATGCAGAGGAACTGCTGTAACAATCTCATAAACGTGAAAGCGGTGGAGAAAATGAGAATCCGGCCACTATGCGGACGCCGGGGATATAGTTTTCATCCCTGAATTAACCCATTTTGTATAACACATTCTTAGAGGTTAATAGCTTTGCTTTTAATTTCACAAACTACCTTCGTTTAATTTCATATGGATAATTAGAATGCGGATTGTAAAATAAAAAAGAGAATCTGGTATTATCATGGTGATGGAAATGGATTAAATAACGCATAAAACTATATTTTAGGGAGTAAGATCTGAGTGACCGCAGATTAGAGAAAACCTGGGAATTAGGAAAAAGTCAGTCAAATTATATCTGTCACTTGCAGTCATTTTTGCGCTCAAATAACCACTGTAAAATTCTGGTCTGCACCTATTTCAGAATTTTCTTGAATTCCTCTGAACTCTTTTAAGGTATTTTAAAAATTCTAAGAAATTCATTAGACGTTTCTGTAATTTGAATGGATTTTAAAAGGATTTTAATGATTTTAGGGTATTTTTAAAACTTCTATGGAATTGTCAAGAGGTTTAAAAGTTTACTAAGTATTTCAAAATTTTTAAAATATTTAAGGGTGTTTCAAAAAATTTCCATGAATTTTAAATAGATTTTAGAAGATTTTAATAATTTGATGAGATTTTTCAGATTATAAAGATTTTATGTTACATCTTAAAGTTTCCCAGAATTTTCAACAGCTTTAAAAAGTTTGAAACGATTTTCAAATATTACATAAGATTTTCAATATGCTGGGGTATTTTTAAACTTTCTAAGGAATTTTAAAAAGCTTTCAGAATTTTCAAAGTATTCCAAAGGATTTGAAAAAATTTCACTTACTTTAGGGTATTTTTAAGACTTCTATGGAACTGTCAAGATGCTTAAAAGTTTACTAAGTATTTCAAAATATTTAAAATATTTACGGGTATTTTAAAAGATTTCCATGAATTTGGAATAGAATTTAATAGATTTCAATAATTTGATGAGATTTTTAATATTTTAAAGATTTTATGTTATATCTTAAAGTTTCAAAGAATTTTCAAATTTAAAAAGTTTGAAACGATTTTAAAATATTACAAAAGATTTTCAATATGTTGGGGTGTTTTAAGAGTTCGCAAGGCATTTTGAAAAGATTTCTATAATTTGAATGTGTTCCGTAAGCTTTTAAGGATTTTAGGGTATTTTTAAACCTTCTGAGGAATTTTATAAAGCTTTCAGAATTTTCAAAGTATTTCAAAGGATTTCAAACAATTTTACTTATTTTAGGGTATCTTTAAAGCATTTTAAGGTATTTTGAGAAGAATTAAAAACTTTGAACGATTTTCCCAGTCTCTAAATGATTTTATATATTTATAAGAATTTTAATGGGCTTTTAAAGAATGAACTAGAATTTTAAAAGACATGGATCGATTTTATGTTTTCAGAAAGAATAAAAGGGATTTCAAGATCATTGGATTTTATGAATTTTCACAGGATTTTGAAACATTTTAATGTATTTCACAGAGCTTCTCGATAAATATTTCAAATATTTTCAAATATTTCAAGTTATTATGAAAGATTATGAAGAATTTTAAGATATTATTATTTTTTAACATTTCAAGGGATTTCGCATCGATTTTAATAATTTGGAGTATTTAAGAAAATGAAAGATTCCAGAATATTTTTAACTCTTTGAAATTCTATGGAGATTTACCAAATATGAAAAAATTGTAAAGAATTTGAAATAGCAAAGGTTATTTTTAATGGATTTCAATCATGGAAGTGATTGTATAGTATTTGAAATATTGTAGGTTATTTAAAATGTTTGAAAAAAATGAAAAATTTGTATTTGAAACAAATTGCTAGCATTTTTGAGAGCTTTGAAAAGTTTCAAGGAACTTAAAAATATTATAAAAGACTGTCAATACTTAAGATACAATATTAAGACACTTTAAGAAGTTTGAAGAAATTTAATCAGACTTCCGAGGATTTTGTGGTATTTCTGTAGCTCTGAAAAAATTGAAATCAAGTTTCTAGGATTTCAGGGTATGTACTCAAATTTTGTAGAATGTCACAGCATTTTATAATATTTTAATGAATTAGGCCTTTTTAAATAATGTTTTTATTTTATGGCGCTTGCAATTCACCATTGATTATTTTCAATTTATGCAAAAATCTTTCCAATTCTTTTGAATTTTTTGTAATTCTCGGAAATTTTTTCAGTTCACTTGAAATATTCTGAGTTCAACAAATTCTACTTGATTTCATGTATTTTGTTAAGTTCTTGTTTAATTTGTATTGAAATCTTTCACGCTCGTCTTGGATTCTCAAGTATTTAATTAAATCCTTTTGGATTACTATAATTTTCTTAAATCGTGTTTCAAACTTACTGAATGTAATACTTTTTTATACTTCTGAGTTGCCTTCAATTCACTGGATTTTTAAAGCATTTTTATCAAATTCTTCTCATTTTCCCAAATTTCTTTAAATTTATCCCAATTTTGAATTTAACTTGAATTCTTTTGAAGCCTTATAATTAAAATTATTTTTAATTTCAAAGAAAACTAATCACGTTAATAATGCCCATAGCAACTTCTAGTGATTTTTAGGATGAGCATTATTACTTTCGGTGATTTCAAACTTGTTTTATGTCATTTATAAAAGATCCTATTTTAAAAATGTTACATAAGTGTAATTTTGATCTTGAAATAATATTCTTTAGGAAAAAATAAGCAGATAGTTTTTAAAATAAGTAATAATAATCATAACCAGGGAATTTTGCAAAAAAAACTTTTTTAGCCACCCTGAGGATTTATTAAACAGGCTATTAGGATTCATAGAGAGCTTCACAGATATCAAATTTACAAGGAGCTTAGAGGAAACCGAATTATTGTGCCAGAGTTTAGTGGGATCGTAGAGATTGTTGTGTTAAAAGGAACTTAGGAGGGTCAGCCACCCCACCACGTAATACTAATCACTACCGGTATAACGCTTTCTCTGATCTCATCCCCCGTCTGCTAAGAGGAGACCTAATGCAGGCCGTCCTAAAAGCATTAGCGACTAATCCTGTTGTCTCTTAGAACCCATCTTATCAGCACAATACTCGCATCTCATCGTTTATCATTAGCCCATTAACGTGTCATCTTTTTTAAATAATATTTTTCTTCTCATGTGACTACAAAGGCATTTTTTGATCGACACAATAAATATTACAGATTGCATTCACATGATGGGTTTAGGTCGCGTAAAACTTGGAAATGACGACAAAGGCAGGGATTTTGAAGGCCGATGTCAGGGATATTCTGTAATAAGCATTTTATGTAACCATCAAGAATAATCGGTCCTTTATAAAGTTAATATTATTCACTTTTTTCTCAAATTAATTTTTGGTTATTTAAAAAAAGAATAAGTTGCTTTAGTCACTTTTTAATATGAAGAGATCACTTTACTCACTTTTTAGGCAATACATTAATCAATGGGTTAAACACTCTTGAATTCAGGTCTGCACCGGTTTATTAACTTTTTGAATTCTTTTGAACTTTTATGGTATTTTAAAGGATTTTAAGAAGTTTTTAGTTTATTTTAATAATATAAAGGATTTTTAAAGGATTTTTAAAAAAGATTCCAAGAAATTATAAATATATCTTAATACGAAGTGTCTTTTCTTTCCAAAATTCCGGATCACTAGTCCAATATTTTTCAAAACCTTGACCAGGTGATCCCTTTTCCAACTTTCTGAATTTTTCAAGTGGACTAGACACATCCATTTTAATGATTTAAAGGGTTCTCAAATCACTTAAAAGATTTAAGTGCAGTAGTAAAAAATAGAAGGAATTTTTAAGGGTTATATGGACAAATTCCAAGACTTTTTAAAAAGTTTTACAATTTTTCAAGGAATTTCAAAAGACTTTAAATGATTTCAAATAATGTATGGTATTTTGAAAGAACCTGAGGAATTTTTATTTGATTTGAATGATTTGAGAAGTTTTCAAAAAATTCAAAAGATTTTAAGCTATTTACAAAATTCTAAGTCATTTTCAAAAGCTTCAAATAATTTCGAAATATTCTAAAGAATTTTTAATATTACTATATTTTCTTTAATTCCAAGAGTTTTTTAATATATTTTAATAATTTACAACGGTTTTAAAGGATTTCAATATGTTTAGGTGTTTTTAAAAAGTCCAAGGACTTTTCAAGAGCTTTACAAAAATGTATGGGACTTGAAAAAATTGCAAATGATTTTTTATATGTACTTAAATAGATGTCGAGGGATTTTTAAATAATTTGAATAACTTGAGGGATTTCTTATGTATTGTAGAAATTCAAGGATATTCTTAAATTTTTTTGATAATTTTCCTAAATCTTGAAGAATTTGAAAAGATTTTAAATTTAAATTTAAATATTTTCAGGTATTTTAAAAGTTTTATATAATTTTCTATGCATTTCTTTTTCAAGTTTCCAAACAAGTATTAAAGAATTCGACATGATTTTAATTAATTTAGAATATTTGAGGGTATTTTAAAGATTGCAATACATTTTTAATATATTTCAATAATTTGAAGGATTCTTAAATTTCTAGATTTTACTATATTTAAAAACAATTTTTGGAAAATAACTTTTTTTTCAATAATTATAAAACTGTTAAGGTTTTAAATGATTTCAAGGGATATTAAATCATCAAATTTCATATAATTTTACGGTATTTTATAATATTTGATTGCTGCCGAATTTTCCAAAGCTCTACAAGTTTTCAATCTATTTCAAAAAACTTTTTAGGGTTTGAAATATATTTATACATTTTTTATAAATTTCAATACATTTAAGTGATTCTAAAATACTTGATAGATATAAGGGGTATTGTTAACAATTTAATGAAATTTTTAAAATCTATAAAGTTTGTAGGTATTTTGAAAACCTTCAAAGATTGTCAAATAATTTTGGGTTTTTTAGAATTTCTCCATGATTTTCAGATTAATATTAGAAATTCAATGAGGTTTCAAACATTAACAAATTTTTGGGATTTTCGAGGATTGAAATTATTTTAAATGCTTTAAGAAAAATCTTGTAGTTAAGAAGAACTTCCTAGACTGCCGGCAGATACGGAATAATCTTACGAGACCGATGAAGCTTTAATATACGCATGTATTTGGAAAGATTCCAAAGGATTTTATCAGATTTCCTATTCTACCGGCTTTTCATAGATTTCAACGTATTTTGATAGATTTTCCAGGATTTCAGGAATCATAATTAGATTTGATTGGATTGGTTCATGGATTCGCAGCATTCATTCACAAAAAGTGAGGAATTTTTTAGAGGTTTCAAGATTTGCAGATATTTTTCAAACCAGTTTTGTAATGCGTTCGATTTAACTTGGAAATCACCCTATATTCTTATTAATGTATTCTGAATTCTTTTCAATTTCTTGGCATTTTTTTTAATTCTCTTGAATTTACTTTAATTTTGTTTAAATTCTTCCATTCTTGTCCATAAAATCGATTTTTTAAAATATTTTACAGTTTTTCTTTAATTCATCCCAAAGTGAATAAACAAATTAATTTTAATCTGAAATGTATGTTTCTATTAATTAATTCATCCAATTAATTTAATTCCCCTAAATTTATGTAAAATCACTTCAATTTTTCTAACTTTAATAAATTTTTTCGTATTTTTACATTTTTTGACGTATTCAATTTTCAAGACATTCATCAAATTCCTCTTATTTCCCTTTAATTTCACTAAATTTACTCTAGTTTCACTTAAATTAATGGTATTTTTTGATTTTGTGAAAATTTTCCAATTCATTTGAATTTTTTCGAATTCCTTTTAAATTAAATGAACATCAGTCACATTCTTAATGTATATTATTCACTTTTTCACCCTTCTCAAGTAAATTTACCTTTTGCGGTCCTAAAAATAATAATACCACGACTTACTTCATAAATAATACATATAAAATTAAGGCAAAATTTAACATTATTTTATTACATTCATAAAAGCAAGATTAGAGTTCAGGTGTTTAAATATTGAAGATCACCCAGAAAAAAATAGTTTTTTAGTATTGCTTCTAGTCGTTTACTTATAAATTCATAATGAAACTAAATCATGTTCGCTCTTTTGGTCAATATCAAACTTAAAAATAATGAAATTGCTTTTGATATTTATATTTTATAGTATAAACCGATTATGGTTGAATTAATAATTTTTAAGGAGTTAGCAGGTTATTAAATTTCAGTATACTATTAATTGAATTTCGAGTATGTGGTAATGAGGATCTGGTGAGACTGAATATGAGGATCAAGAAGCAAACTAATCTTGGCTGAGATTTGGAAGCACGCGGTAGTTGTACGAAGATGGCCAATGGCTTCTCTTTCTCCTTTCAGTTTGCTTACTATTAAAGTGGAAACAGTATTACCCGCTTGAAACTATCGAACAACTTTAGCTTACCGCAAGCCTCATCAAACGAGGGGATCATCTCGACACCATCGATTAAGAAAGGAAGGATGGCATGTTTACCTATTATAAATGGCCTCTTCAAAGGATTTAATTTGTGAACTAGAATCCGATTTATCAAGTATTAAAAGACTTATTGAATCAAGTATTATTATAAAATTGTAAAACTCGAATCACATTTTAACATGAGCCTGTAAACCTCTTGAAGTTTTATAATGAAAATACTGATGATAAAATCAGGAACAGACCTTCATCATTTTGGTCTTGAATAAACATCTTGAAAAATGCATTTAGAATTATGGATGTAATGAGATATTATTGGGATGCTTTTGCAGACTTCATGGATATTATTAATGCTACTGCTAGGTTTTTCTTTAAAGTTTATAATCCTCATAACCTGTTGGCACCAAATTGAAAAAATAAGCCTATGGATTTAAACGAGTCTTTATTGTCACACTAAAATAACAAGTCACACCTGTGTCTCGTCTATAAAGCTTCTTTTATCTATCTCTATAAAATGGCTACATTCCAAAAATATAAAAAAAACGTTTGAATCTGCCCTGGCTGGAAAAAGGTGACAAGTTGTAAATAAATAAATACAGACTTTGTATCACATAGATTCACAATGACAAATCTACTATGTTTACTCAACTTGTCGATAACCATACAATGTTTCCATTATTTCTATGCTAATTATGTAAAGTTCCCTTCACCAATAGTTGATTTACACTGGTTTCATAAGCTACAAGAAAATCTAAGCAAGTGTTCAGGCTGATATAATGACAATAAAATGGAAATCAACAGTCTGAAATAAAAAATTATGTCTTTTCTCAAAAACCGCAATCAACAGGAAGTTGTTATCCCTAATATTAAAATTAATAATTTAGCTCTTCAGATTAAAATGATTGCATTTTAAAAATCATTATCATCAATTTGAAATAAATCGTTTTTTATACAAAATTTAAAATTGTTTCATTTTTCACGCTTTAAGTTTGATTGAATTATTTTGAAAGTTTCCAGTTAGAATGCATCTAATTTTTAACATTTTTAGTATAATTGAACTTTAAAGTTTTACAATATTTAAAATTATTTAATTTTTAACGTTGAGATTGACAGCGTCTTTTTTGTCAGAAAAGCACATTTTTTAGTTTAATAATAATGGGCAAACCTGCCTATTGTAAATAATGCCAGATACAGTGGATAATCATTAATTAAGAGCACAAGTAAGAGAAAAATAATTATTTTTAATTTTAATTTTTCAAAAAATTGGGAGGGAAAATTGGGAGGTTTTTTCTATTCAATTACTAGGCATTTGACCATTAAATCTCTCAAAATTTAAAATTTCATATCTACAGCCTTCACAGTCAATTTAATGTTCAATTATTTAAATATTCTAAATAGATTCGTTTCAATTTTAGTTAGTCTTAAGTTTGAAGTTTTAAGAGCACAAGTAAGAGAAAAATAATTATTTTTAATTTTAATTTTTTAAAAAATTGGGAGGGAAAATTGGGAGGTTTTTTCTATCCAATTACTTGGCATTTGACCATTAAATCTCTCAAAACTAGAAAATTTCATATCCACAGCCTTCGCAGTCAATTTAATGTTCAATTATTTAAATATTCTAAATTGATTCGTTTCAATTTTAGTTAGTCTTAAGTTTTAAGTTTTAAGAGCACAAAAAATAAAAAAATAATTATTTTTTATTTTATTTTTTATAAAAATTGGGAGGGGCAATTGGGAGGTTTTCTCTATCCAATTACTTGGCATTTGACCATTAAATCTCTCAAAATTAGAAAATTTCATATCCACAGCCTTCGCAGTCAATTTAATGTTCAATTATTTAAATATTCTAAATTGTTTCGTTTCAATTTTAGTCAGTCTTAAGTTTCATAATTTTAGATTTAAATATTCACAGCTTGAAAATAAGAGAATTTTATATCTGAACTTTGGAAATTGAATAATTTTATATTTGAAGAAAAACATATCTGCCGAGAAAAAACTGGACCTTGTTTTTTTTTCTGTGTGCAATCTCAAAAATCAGTACTGTAATAGATAAGCAAATTTAAAGGCTTTTAAAATTTTTTTAACGATATTAAAAATTTGAAATTTTTTCAGAGATTTTTCTAAATTTTCCAAAATTGCTAGAGATTTTTACAGAATAAATGTATAACAATACAATTTTAAAGTTAGAAAAAAATATTGAAAGTATTTTAACATTTTCTAGGGAATTTCAAAATAAATTTCTATGGATTTAACAATATATAAGAAATTTTGACTTGAATTGCAATTGCATCAGTTTTTAAATATTTTTGTAAAATTATAGAAAACTTTAGGGGATTTAATAAAAATTGCTGTATTTTAATGGAGTTTACAATATTTAACGGATAAATTATATTTAAAAAAAAAGAATTAATAAGATTAGAACGAATTTCTATAGATTTCATGGAATTTTAAAGTTTTCCTTTAAAATAGAGTTCAGTGGATTTTAAAAGATCTCATGGGATTTCAAATAGCGTTTTCAGATTTTGTGACATTTTACTGGATTTCAGAGAATGTCATCAATTTTCAGGTTGTTTGAATGGTGTTATGGATTTCAAAATGTTTTACGTGATTTGGATTGTTTTTTTGTATGACTACGACGATTAGATAATAAAGCATAACTCAAATCAAATACATCTAGTGCTGAGTAAGTCCCAGAAAAAATTTTTGTTAAGTGAATAAAATTTTTCTTGTTCAAGAAATACGTTTTGTCCAATGAAACAATGATTCCTAATATAAGAAAAATTTCTTTTAATGAAGACTTTGATTCAAGTAATCTTTTTTCAGAGTAGCGATTTCATCAAATTTAAGTTATTTTAAAAACTTCAATAGATTTCAAAGAATAGTAGAGAACTGTGGTTCTTTTAAAAGATTTTAAGAAACTTGACGGGATTTCTACATTTTGTTGGGGTTTCGAGCAATTTCATGTAAGATTTCAGAAAATGTCAAATAATTGCAAAAAGGATATCAATGATATTTATAATAATTAAAAGTACTGCTACCGATTTCTATAAAGCTTAAAAAAGTAAATGGAGTGAATGAGTGATCAGATTTTATGGGATATCCACGGTTTTTTATCAAATTTAGGACATTTGATAGTATTTGAAGGAATTAAGCGTAATTTTAACATTTATAAGGGTTGTCAGATCATTCCGTAATCAAATATTACGAAACTTACAAAAGATTTAAAAGTATTTTGAAGGATTCCAGGGAATGTACAGATTTCAAAGGATTTTTACGGAGTTAGGGGATTTATAGTGTTTCAAGAGAAAATTAAAAATTATGATTTTATAGAGTTTAGGCTATTCGAAAAGATTTCAAGGAATTTAAACATTTTTTTTTAATGGAAGGGGGCTTAAAACAATTTGATAGGAATTCAGAAAATTTTAGAAGGGTTTAGAAAGTTCATCAGGGTATCATTAATATGTTAAAGATTGCAAGAAATTCCAATAGATTTCTAGAAACCCTTAGAAATTAAATTAAGTAAACGTTCACATAATTTCTGAGAACTTCTACTAATTTCAGCGACTTCCCTAAATTTAAGGCATTCATAGCATTTCAAAAATAGTTGAAACATTTCAAAGAATTTCCAGAATTTCCACATAATCTAAGAGGTTTAAAAGATGTTACTGGATTTCAAAAGATTTACGAGTTTTTTACGAATCTCCGAGGATATGACAAGATTTCAGGAAATTTTAAAGATTTGTAAGCGGATTCCAAAGCTTTTATAGTATTCGGAAAGATCGAACTATTTTTCAAAATATATGATAATTCTAAAACTATTTTAAGTTTATTCAGTAAGTCCGTGGACTGATAATATTATTATTAGGAGATAGTTTCCTGTTAATATAATAATTTGGTGGACGTCTTTTAATCAAATCTAAATATTCCTCGTGATTATAAATTCACCTGTTTGATTTACTACACTCGAATTTTCTTTTGTACAATTTTAAGTACAAAAACAATATGAGTTTGAGGCTGGATATTTTAATTGGATGATACCGTGTTCATAGGAGTTCGAAAGGATTTCAAAGGGTTCAAAAGAGGACTGTCTAGCATTATTGCTTTTGCTTTTCATTGTGTTATAAAATACATAACAAAATCGGATTCCTTTATCCCTATGCAGGAAAGTACATCTGCGCCTTTCTCATTTGTTCGCTTCGCTAACAATGTGAATAGCTTTCATTATCTTCCCTTTGTTTTTCATAAAAGAGCATGCTGTAATTATGTTTAAAGTATGCAGAAAACACTATCTTCTTGCATTAAATGTTATACTTAAGGCCTCGAACACTTCATGGATTATAGTTCGTCCCCTTTTTTACGAAATCCCCCTTTTACAATTTATACTAAAAAAATCCCATGAAACACTTAAACTCTAGAATTGCCTTTTTGATTTCCCCTTCACTTAAAAAATGTTCTTAATTTAGAATTAAGAAGATTTTTGACGAAAATGGAGGAATATATTCTATTAAATGAAAAATAGAGGTAATAATATTAAATTTAAATAAAAACGTTTCAAATTTCTAATATTTCAATTTAAAATATTTCAGTGTCAAATAAAATCGATTAAATTTTTATGCGTTAGTTGAATTTTCTACTAAAAAGATGAATTTTGAACCCTAAAAATTATTTTTTTCACTAAAGAATTTCAAACTAATATAATGCATTTTTATCCATAAAATGAAGTTTTAGTAAAATAGCTTAATTTTTAACAAACTAGTTGACTTTTCAGTCAAAAGGACGAATTTTTACAGAAAAATTTACTTTTTAACCCAAGTTTGAATTTTTAACAAAAAAGGTATTTAAAAAAGCACGAATTAAAAAATAGGTACATTTTTACGAAATTATTAAATTTTTCGGCGAAAAAGACGTATTTTCTTTAAAACAGTTTTCGAATGTTGAATAGAAAATTTGAATTTGTAACATTTTCTAACAAAAAGATAAATGTTAAATAATTGACGAATCTTCAACCAAAAAAATTATTCAATTCTGATGTTAAACTTTGTTTATTACTGAACAAAATAATTTTCTAAAGAAAACAGAAAAAATATACCACGGCCTGGATTTAAACCGGGAACACTTTTGACGAGTGGCGTTTTAACCAAAGAATTTCGAACTAATATAATGCATTTTCATCCATAAAATTAACTTTCAGTAAAATAGCTTAATTTTTAAGAAACTAGTTGACTTTTCAACCAAAAGGAAAAATTTTTAAAGAAAAATTACGTTTTTAACCCAAAAATTTGAATTTTGTATTTTTCGGTGAAAAAGATGTATTTTCTTTAAAACAGTTTTCTCATTTTGAATAAGAAAATTTGAACTTGTAACATTTTCTACTAAAATGATGAATCTTCAACAAAAAAAATTATTTAATTCTGATGTTAAATTTTTTTGATTACTGGACAAAATAATTTTCTGAAAAAACGAGAAAAATATTCCACGGCCTGGGTTTGAACCGGGAACGCCATTTTTCATGAGTGGAGCGTTAATCAAATGCACCACCGAGGCCACAGCATAATCCTCCTCGTCTCTCAAAAAAAAAAATTATTCTAAATAAAAGTTTGAAAAAAAAACACATTTTTAAAATAAAATAGTAGAAATCTGTGCCAAAACAGATAATTTTAAACTGAGCATTTGAATTTTTATTTAAAAAAAGATTAAGTGTATACAACAAAAAAATTTATTCATGTTTTTAAATTCTCAAGCCACAAACTCAATTTTGCTACAGAATATTTAAATTTGTAACTCGAAATTATGAATGGGGAACAGAATGTTAACTGACAATCCAATCATTGAATTTACTACCGATTTTGTTACGAAAAGACAAATGTTTTATGAAACAGTTAAATTTTTGACAAAGACAGGTTAGTTTTTGAACTAAATATGATGACTTTTAAAGAAAATTGTGAAAGTTTTAACAAAATAATTTAATTTCTAACCAAATATTAAAATTGCTAATTAAAAAAGGTGACTATTTAACCAAAAATATTATAGTAGATTTTTCAACGAAAAAGAATAAACTTTTAACCAATAATAGTTGACTATTGGTATTTTATCAATTTTTGTTCTATCAATTGCTATCTATCAAAAAAGAAATTTTCAAAGGAGAAAATAGGGAAAGGGCTGCGAAGACTGTTAAAAATAAATATATTTTTTTTTTCAATTTCAAAGATTTTAAAATATGTTCTGAAATACTTCACTCAAAATATCAGAGAGAAGAGTCTTAGTAGTGGTTTTAGAAATAAAATGTTTTACATTAAAAATAGAATGCAAAAAGTAGCATATATTTCGAACTTCTAATAAAATTTAATTAATTTTCAGTTGATTTATATATAGATTGTTTTCGCATCTTATACATTCCGTATTTTCAACAATTAAAAAATTTTTTACATAAAAGAGCTCTTAAGTATCAAAGATACGTTAGAACCCAATCTTAACGTCTAAGAAAAAAAAACCTGAAAAGTGAGTTTTTTTAAATAGTCATTTTTGTATTTTTGAAATCATTTCCTTATATCTTATTCAGATTGGTGAGTTTTACGAGAATACAGAATTAAATTATATCTACTTATTAAAGATATATTTACAAAAAATTCAAACATGAGAATTTTTACATTCTGCTTTTTTATTTATTTGTCCATGTTTCATCTTTTTGAATTTTTTTCTGATGCATTTTTATTAATAGAAATCGCTGAATTGTTCAAACGATTTTTCGTAGCTAGGTAAACAAATTTTAAACAAAAATAATGAATAGGAAAGTTGATAGACAAAAGGGGCAACTGTTTAATAGCACTTTCGTTCAATATTCACAAGAGACTTAATTCCCATATTCTATATGAAATTCATTTTTTTAAATATTGAACACCCTTTTAAACATCTTTAATTGCATAAAAATAGACTTCTAAACCGCTTTGATCTCTTACATTTTATTTTTTTAATCTAATATTTTTACTGCGAACGCAATTACATTCTGATTTCGTTTGTGACTTTCGGAAGTACTTTTTAAATTCACATTTTGTTATGGCTAACAGCTGCTTCGTCGCATTGTTTCTATTTTCTCTAAGTCTGGAAATCGTTTTCCTTTTAGAGAATGCTTCAATTTAGAAAAGTACCAGAAATAATCGGGAGCCCTTCCAGGACTGCATGGGGCTCCTGAAAATGTGCAAGGCCGTGTGTCGCCAGAAATTGCTGAATAAGCTGCTATGAATGGACAAGTGGTTTTTCATCGTGAAGAACCAAGTCCCCACTGCTCCGCCAGTCAGACTATTTTCTTCTTACCGCGTCACACAATCGTTTCAGAACTTTTCGCTACACTCCTTGTTTACCCTCTGACCTTTTAAAGCGTGTTCATAGTATAGAAAACTTTTCTGGTTCCAAATTTTAATGTGTTTTGGTCCTTTGTGGGCCTGCAAGAGCAAGGTTCGTGTTCTACTGAAAAACGATCCATTCTAAATCCACTGAACTAATCTTTGATGTGAATATCACTCACTGACTAGTCACTCCTTGTCCTAGCGTTGCATTACCCTGAAATGCGTCTTATCGATATTTGCAGACCCGCTGCACTTGGTAGGTGACCTCTGTGAGACTCTGCATAAGTAGCAAATTCCTGTTTTTGACAATAGTACAGCTAAGTGCAAAGTTGGAGTAAAAGGTCGGTTAATTTCCGGACAGACATCCTATAATCTAATAACAGACTTATATGATACACATAATTAAGATAGCATAATTGGAAATCTCTGTAAGCTGCAGAATGAAGATTCCGAGAGTTGCGATTGGAGTAAGTAGAGATGAGCAGGGTGGAATGATTAGGTATAATTAGTCCATTAGGATACTCTCGTCTTTGTAGATCGAACCATTGCAGATTTGCGAGGCTCGCGACTCGAGATTAACTAAGTATATGCCAAGTCGTTTTAATTAGCAACCTAATACGGGCTATCGACTTCATGATCGGATTATTCACTGGGAAGAGGTCTCTGATCCTCCTCCTCCTCCTCTCGCCTGCCGGCAGATTTCCAGAAATAAATTGGATGTTGAGCGGCGAAAATTGGTCAATTAGGGAAGAAGACCAGCTTTTCCCACTCCAAAGTCTTCATCGATGCGATCTCGGGCTAAGCTAAAACTGATTGACTTTCCGCTTCCAAAAGTTTCAGATTCACAGTCTGGCTTTTCAAACTACATCAAATAAAAATTGTTTCAAGTCGCGAGTAGAAAAAATTGCCAGTCGGATCTCACTGGATTTTGGAATGAAGTCCTACGAAAGTTCCAGACAAGAGGTAAATCAGATTTTTGAAACAATAGTACTAGAAAGAAAACACTTAATTATTCTGAAAATTGTGAACAATTTCAATTTCATTAAGCCATTGTTTCATACTGCTGTAATTTGTAATCAAGTGCCGAAATATATTTTTAAAAATCTTCTAAATCAAGGACATTTTCAAACAAAATTATTAAATTAAACTTTTTTTAGTTTTCTGATAGATATGTTTTGGTAGATAGAAGCTTTTTATTTAGACTGATTTTTCTTGAGCATGACTGAAATTAAAGCTCTTGACTTATAGAGTTATGGCAATGAATAGCATGTTCTGCTTCGTATTCTTTTTTATATTTTTGGTTAAAAAATAAGAAAAGTTTGGAAATTTGGGCTTTGAGTTTTTCTTTTAGTCCGGTTTTCCTCGAGGTGGTTCGAACTGAAGCTCTTGGCGATAAAAATGTAGATAAAGGATAAGATTTTCTAACTTACATCCTTTTCTTTTGTATCAAAGGTTAAAGGCTGAGGAAAATGAAGAAATTTGAAATTTTGGCTTTTTATGCCCCTATGCTGAAAGCTTTTCTTGTAGCCAGATTTTCCTTGGGGATGGGTGAAATTGAAGCTTTTCGCATGCAAAATTGTGACAAGGAACAAGCTGCCTTACTTTTTATTTATATCAGTTTTCCAATACTAAAGAAAACGAAAAAATAAGAAATTTTTTTTTAACCCCTTATGCTGCAAGCTTTTCTTGTAAACCGATTTTTTATCTCAGATTCTATTTTTCCTATATAATTTATTAGGAAATAAGAAAAAACGATTGAAAAAATTAGTAACTTGTTTTATTTCACCTTGATTTCTCTTCAGAATGGTTCAAATCAGTTCTCTTGGAAACTTTTCTTTTAACACGTGGATCGCTAAGGGTTGATTTTTAAGTAATATTTTTTGTTTATTTATTCCATGACATAGAGTAGCTATATTATTGGGATTTTATTTTAGATCTCATTTAAATTCTATTGGCACTTTTGTTTTATTCCCTTGATTTTCGTGAAGCACATTTTTTATAATCCTCATGAAGCTATTGGATTCCGAGGGTCGTATTTGCATCTACATACTCGTGGTCAGAAGTTTCGCCATTGGTGGAGCTAATTTAAACTGCTCCCTATAAAATACGATTTAGCGAGGTGCGACGTTTTCGATGTCGGGAAATAATTCGAACCTCGGGGAAGGTATGACCGACGGTGAAGCATTTCGGACTTTACTCTGTCTCATATGCATTAAAGTGCCATGAATACCATCTGCCCTCCTCTATCTCATTTGCGTGGAAGAGTATCTATATCCATACAATTTCGAACCTATATACTTTATTACATCGTTCAGCATCGCCCTATCCTGTGAATAAGAAAAGAGTTAGGTTAAAGGCATCTGCTTTATCATCAGAGGCAGTTACTACCGCTCGGTCTTTATGGTAAAAGATTTTACAGTTTTTCAATTAAGCGGAATTTCTGCCGTTAGATTAACCAGCAGGGCGAAGGAGAAGATACTTTTTAGAAAAAATTCAATTTGAAAATTTTTGGCATTTTATTTTCCATTTAATCAGAAATTATAATAAGTATTTATTGTTGTTTGAAGAGTTAAAATGATCGATAGTTTTTATTTTTATTTTCACAGATTGTGGAATAACATCTATGCTGATCAATAGTAACTCCCTCAGATGATAATACAGATTTCTTTAAATTACTCGTCTCATAAATGTAACTCCTGGTTTGAGATAGCGTAATACTTCTGAACAAGGATTTTTCTTTCGATCCCTCAAATAGCTTATTTCGAAAAGCATTTGGCCCTTAATAGGAAGTTCTGTATTTTGATTCCGAAAGGAGCAAAGTTAGAAGATCTTTTACCAGAAAAATCTAGTTTGCAAATTTTTTAAACTTTGTTTTCATCTAGTCAAAAATGACGTCAAGTATTTTCTGCTATTTGAAGAGTTACGTTGACCCATAGTTTTGATTTTCACAGATTATGGTAATAAGTGAGAAGATCTATTTTCTGAAAAATTTAATTTTAAAAGTTAAGTCAAAAAATCCTTGATAGGGGGGTGCCGGTTTTACCAACCTGTGGATCCACGCCGCAACCTATCAACCTATCACCAAGTCTTCATAGTCGCCCGAATGTGGAAATGTAAAAGGTGGCTGGAAACGAGAAATGGGAGAGTTAAGTGGAGGGCTGAGAAGCGTAAAGGCGAGGAAACCTGGACGTTGAAACGATTTTCCGTCCACAATCTGGGATTTATAAGCCTATACAAGCGTGTGTTCCTGTAATGAAGGTAAAGCTTTACAAGCTTCGTCACCGCTCACTCTGGCCTTCTAAGGTTCCTCCGCCTCTTTCTCTCTATTTACGTCCATCTAAATCCTTAGAAACTACCCCTTAGTCTCTTTTTCTTTCTCTTTCCATCATCAAAAAGTCCATCACATTCGCCAATTGGCCACGTTCGACGATTCTACGACAAGTTCGACGATTTTCTGCAACTGATTTCCACACTGACTAGGTCCTTCTCGAAAGAGCTTTAGAAAATAACACGCTTTCAGAGTCCTTAGAAGCACCCGATTCGAGAAATGAGGGCTGGAATTTTGTAAGCACGATTTGTAGAAATAGAAATAGTAAAAGAATCTTTAAATTGGAATTGAAAATTGCTTGTAGAGGGAGAAAGCGGATATGAAATGTTATGTGGAACCTTTTAAAGTATTTGAAACTAGCATCAAATATTTTTTAATTAATTTATTTCAAAGGAACGAATAGCTAAAGAATTGCGACTTCAAAGTTAATGGAATTTTCCGGGTCTTTGAAAATAATTTTTCTGTATTTCATCACAGTTGTACTGTGGCAACTCCACTGAATACAAGCAAAATGCTCGGTATGGAAAATTGAATACTTTCAGGCCTTGGACTCACGAATATATTAAAACTTTTTTATTATTTTTTATATGCAGCAAATTTAATTTAATTTTCTGAAAGTTGAAAGATTTTAAGATATTTTCCAAGAATTAGAAAAATTAAAAATATTTCAAAGGATTTTAGAATTTGGATTTTGCAAATTTCATAAGATTTTACAGGATAGATGACTTTTTCACAGGGATCAACATTGTTAAAAGAATTCTAAAAGCTCTAAAATGTAATCAAGATTTGAAGATTTTGTACATACCGGATTTTTTAAGATCGCCAAAGATTCAATACTTCAAAAATTTGTATCTATCTTAAGGGATTAAAAAAAATATTAAATATTGTAAAGGATTTAAAAGATTTCAAGAAAATTTAAGGAATTTCAAAGAATTTCTAGGGAACTGTAGGAAGCAAATGCAATTGAATGAAATTTTAACTGAATACTAGAAATTTCATGGGATCTTACAGGATATCACAGGGTTTCACAAATTTAATCTTTTGAAAAGGGAAATTATAAAATATAATTTCAAGGGATTTCATTAGATTCAACGACTTTTAAAGAATAAATTTTTAAAATTTCAAGGGTAGTGATATTTCAAAGAATGACTTCGTAACATTCCGTAGATTTCAAGGGGTCTTACGATATTTACCAAATTTTAAGAGATTTCAGGAAATTTTACAATATTTAAGGGATTTATGGAAATCAAAACGAAATTAAAGTATTCCATAAGATTATGAGGAACTTCTATAAATTTCAGTAAATTTCAACACAATTCAAGATTTTCTGATAGATTTTAGTGGATTTCAACAGGTTTCATAGATTTCAAAGAATTTTTAAGGGTTTAGAATATTTTAAAAAATTTTCGGAATATAACGAGATTTCAAAAATTTGAAGAATATCTAAGATATTTAAATGATTTCTGGAACTTCGCCAGATTTAAGAAATTCATTAAATTTGAAAAGCAATTATAATACTTCTAGATGTTTCTAAAAATTTCAAGGTGTTTAATATTTTCTGACGAGTTTTCCAGATATTTCTAAACAATCTCAACAGATTTAAAGGATTCTTTAAGGATTCAAAAATATTTCAAATCTTTTGGGCTTTTAAAAAAACTTCAATGAATTTAACGAGATCTTGGATCATTTAAGTTCACTAGACAAGTTCCATATACTTTTTTCGACATTTTTACATATGCACTCAATTTTTTTAACAGGACTTTTCCAAGACAAAATTACTCAAACAGTCTTACTTAATTTATTTTTTTAAATTTTTACAAATACGAAATAAGTTACGGGTCAGGGATATACCAAAAATGTTTAAAATATATCCCGTTTTGTTAGGATTTTTTCAGACAAACGTATCGAAGAAGTCCCTGTAATCTTTGTTTAGAATTTTTTTCTATTTTAACTGTAAGTTTATGGTACATAAATCCGGAAAGCAAAAACAGTCTCAATATGACTCTTTTTTTTACTCGAGAATTTCATAGCATTTCAGAAAACTTTAACGGAGTTTAAAAAGGTGTTCAGTATCAACGGATTTTAAATTTGTCAGGATATCTAAAAAAAATTCAAAGGAATTTTATGTGATATTATGGGAGATATGTATTGATTTAATATTACAACAATTGAAAAAAAAAAACATTTTTCTACTATTTTCAAAATTGCATGCTAGTGTTTACACTATTTTAAAATTCTCTAATGAGCCCGAAGACCGTACTTTACAAATTAAGACATAAGAATGACAAAAGGATAAGGAACAAAAAAGAAAATTTAACAAGATGCAAAAAAAGTTTTCAACAATATGGTTCCAAATATAAAATTATGATAAAATTATATCCAATATGTATTTTTTGATGTGCAAACATTTTAAAAAAAATGTTCGTAATGGAATTTAACAATTTATAAAAGAAATTAGAATAATTAAGAAGGAAGAATAAAATTTTTTCTATAATATATAAAGAAAAAGTTACCTAAAATTAGATAAGTATATGGTCCTGTATTTTAGAGAGAAAAAACAAAATTGTCCTCATCCAGTTGTTATTCTCATGATTTTAAAATTTATATTTTCGAGTGATATAAGGAATGATTTTTACGTATTCCATATTTTATATATTTTTAAATTGTCAAATAAACACTGGGGTGAAAGGGTTTTTGCAAAATATTATTTTATGATAAAGAAAAGTTCGCCATACTGTTTTTTGTTGTTGCAAAAAACGTGAAATTCGCATTTTTATCACAATGTAAAGCCGATTTTGAAGACGTATGAAATTTTAACTTAAAAATTTTCTATCGATTTTTACAGAAGTGACCAAATTTTTAACTTCAAGCTCTGTTCAAATTTATTCAGAAACTTCATATTTCGAAAGCATAATTTTTTTCTATTTAAACAATTAAATTTGCATTTTTTAATAGCAATTCAGACTTAAGACTGATTCTTTTTTAAATTAGTGTAACTTCGAAATTGTCAACTTTCACACATATATTTTTTTAACCAGGATAACTTTTTTTTAATAAACTTCTTTTCCCTCAATTCAACCGCACTTCTTTTCAAGGGAGGACATTTTTATCATTTTAACAATGATTTTATTTTACAGAATGCTTTCTATATCTTTTTAAAAATTCCCATTTTGTTGTTTCTCTTGTTCCGTACTTAAATGCAGAAATAGAAAAAGTAAATAAAAGTCTCAATTAAGGAACAGCAATTAAAAAACAAAGTAGAAGAACAAACCCACGTTTTACTCCAACAAAATAAGACCTATTATATTTTTGCAACGCAGTGCAGCATGACGGATCCTGTTGATAAAACAACTTTTTCAAATAAACGGCTCTCGATAAAAATGTCGGTAATTAAAGAGCACATTGAATTTCGATTTGTCCTGATATTGGATAACGTTGCATCGCGAGTGGAAGTACAGAGATCAATTCTCACGTCATGCGCTTCGCGCTGTAATTCGCTGCATTCGACTTTGCTGCGAAACGCTCGAATGACGGCAGATCATTCATTCGAAGCTTGTTCCAAGAGAGACAGAGAAAAATAGAACCGGGTTGAAAGGGGTGTGAAGCGAAGAAAAAATTGAAAACCAATATCGCGCATAGTGTACGAACAGGCATGCCAGTTTATTTTTGCGATTTTAAACGGAAGATTGATTGCGCCGAGGCGTCGGCTAGTCTGCTGGTCCGCTGAATTCGTATTTCCATCTTGATCGCTCTCTACCCATTACAATTTACTCAATGTTCAAACCTTGATATCCATGTAAAGTAACTACATGCATGCAAAGTATCAGGAGCGCCCTTTTAATAATTTTAGTAAATGTATAGCTGATTTTGAGATTGATGGGATGTGATGACTTTGTGAAGCTCTTCCCCTGGGGAGATTGCTAGAGAGATTAATTAGGCACCTGTGTCGGTACGGTTTGATCCAACGAGTATGGTGTTAAAATATGCAACACGGAATTTCTAGATTGATCTACAATTTCTATTTACACCTTTATACATCGCATATATATATATATATAATAAAATAATAAAGAGCCTCAAGTGGGACGATGGTCTTGGGGGCTAAAGCGCAGGCTCTGGACCCACTCTGTCGGCTTGCGGGTTCGATTCCCGCCTCGCACTCTGGAAGAGCCTCGGTGGCCCATGCGGTGAAC
>JAAAKG020183950.1:0-51715 GCA_010014905.2 Druon quercuslanigerum
TATATATATATATCTATATATATATATATATATACATGTGTGCGTTGTAACTACCATACTATAGATATTTGGCCAAGTACCGACATAAAATTCAAATGTCTAGCTTCGGTGTACATTTCTGGATCTTTTTCCCTTCGGTGATGTATTCGTCTACATATTTCTTGTTCGATGCAATGAGCCAGATATAAAAACGATATTCTTCCATCGCCCTGTTGCAATAGTATGACGATGCAATTTAAGGTATCGACTGAGAAAGCGTAATTTATTTAATAATTCTTAATAAACAACAATCTGAAATATAGTTCATGGGAACCTTCCTTAAATAAAAAGTTTTATTAACAAAAGTATGTTCTATAAACATTTTTTGTATGAAATAATTTTTCTTCGTCGGTATAAATTTAAAAAAAACGGCAGAGCTGAGCTTTATTTCAGTAAAATTTCATTCCAATAAAATTACACTACCACACTTAAACTCTTTACTCGCTTTGTGTTTTGTGAAATTCGACATTCATTTTACCTGGATTGATCACACTATAAATTCCAAAAATATTTGTTGCAATTTGCGTATCCAGCTTTAGATAGGAAATATCGAAAAAGCAGGCAAATAAAAAGTGACAATCTGTTATTGATTTCTTGCTAAGTTTTTCAGTGTAAAAATTGAACAACAGATTGCCACTTGTTATCGGTCTGCTTTTCCGTGTTATATGATCAGATTTATAACTTTGTTATTTTACTCTGTTAATGCTTCTTATGCTCATTACTAAATAAACAAGAAATTACAATTATTATTTTAAGTGAATAATTTTAGTACAATAATTTCTTAGTACGATAGGTGGATGTAAAAATAAGAACTTAATGTTCCAAACTTACGTTTGTTAAACACTGAATAAAGATAAACACGCACTGAATAATTGTGAAAAGGTTGGTTTTGTATTTCAGTGATATAGAACAATAATTAACTATATATATAAAATTCGATGCAAACAAAATAGTCTTAGGGTAAAAACCATATTGAAATGTACCAAAAAATTATACGATATATGTAACTTTCTGGAATAAATCAGTAAAGAGGGCACATACATGGAGCCGAAACGTATGCTGGAAATCTTATTCTTTTTCATAATGAACGGACCCCAAAGCCCCAATACCAAAAACTAGTAAAACTTTTACGTGCAAATATATTGTACTTTTTTATTAATAGTCGGTTTTTATATGGAATAATCATTTCATCTACATTTGAAACCTGCAACATAACCTACTGTTGAACTTTAATCCAGATCAATGGTCGGAACACGTTCAACGATGATACTCGTTCTTCTTGTGATCAAACTACGCAAACCAACGCGATCGCTTAGTAACTCTCGCAAGAATCCTATTTACCGTTTTGCTCTCTTGAACGAATAAAGTATCATGCGGAACAGTCTATGCATTCTTCGCGCTCGTGTATGCGATTCGATCTGGAGTTGAGTTAGATGTCTGATTACGAACTCTAAGCATAATCGCGATGGTTAATTGCCCTTGCCACAGTTACCTCGACTAGTCTACTGTATTATCTATCCCACAGCTATTGTAACAATGCTAGGATAAATTGACCGGTAGGCGGTTCAGACCGAGAGTAGGAGCTACGATAAACCGATCCTGCAAGGAAAACCTGTCCCAGGTGGCCAGTTAGCTGCTTAACCTTAGAAATAAATGTTCCAAAAGCCTTGCTAGTTTATTGTGATTTACGTGGCTACTATCTCGCCGATCGCTTGATTTTTAACGCCGAAACGCTTCTATCTACGATTAATTTTCTGACCAGAGCAATCCGAACTAAATTTAAGTTTCTACCCTTCCCGTACCTACGCTCACTGCAAGAAACATTCAGATGTAAAATAGGAAGTAGAAGATTTATTTAATTCGATCTTAGAAGCTTAGGGTTTTCTAGTAATATTTTTATGTAAAGAAAAGGGTATCAGAGATAACAACTTTTTTATATGAATTGGAAATGAATAGGTATTAGAGCTAGTTTATGCAGTCGCCGAAAGAAAAGGCTCGCAGGTTGATAGGAAGCTTTCTTAGAATCGAAGGACTGATAAGGACGAATTTACAACGTATATAGTAGAATAATGAAAAAAATTGTATGCATTGTCAAGAAACCTATTCCTGTTATTAATTTGTTTTCTAGAAAATGTAATTCTTTAGAAAAAGCTAATCTTGTTCAATAAGTTAAGTTTTATAGAATGTTTTTCTATACAGAAAAATGTTCTTAATAAAATATATTTCACAGAAGAGTGTATTTTTACATTTGATGTTTGCAAGTGCTGTTGAGGGAAAAAATTATACCAGATTTGGTCTTTCTCACTTATTACGAAAGCTTCTATTACAGAAGCATAATTTTTACATGAAGCCGTCCTTTCCACATAAAAGATGATTTTTTGTGAGCTATTATTTATCAGGACGTTTTCTATAAAAATCCAATCTTCATAAAAAAATGTTCTTATTTACAGAAGCTACTTTGTACACGATTTTATCCTTTACAGAAATTGTTCTTTACACTCTTTATAAAATTACTCTTATTACTTATAGAAAAAGAACCAAAAAGATTCTGATAATTTTTAAATGTTTTGCGGACCAAATTGATTTTATGCAAACCGTTTTTATTTAATAGAAAGATATTTATTAACATAAGATTGTCATCTGCAACAGCTAGTATTTACTAAACCTGTTCCTTCTACAAGTCCATAGTCTGGAAATGTTCGTTACAAAAGCTATTTCCGGTAGATGAGATTTCGTGCAGAATATATCTTTAGTGAAGGCTGTACTTTTTACGAAAGTTACTCATTCTTATATAATGGAACTCTAAAAACGAGATAGCCTTCATAAAACATGGTTTACAGAAGTACCTATGTTATTATATTATTTAGAGAATGCTCTTGTTTACATAACTTACAAAACATTGCTCTACAGAAAATCTGTTTTATATAAACTTTTGTTTCGTACAAAATATTCAGCGTATTAAAATTAATATTGTTTGTAAAATAACATAGTTGTAACCCTAATATCAATTAGAGTTATTAATTATAAAAAGGTGTTTCTAACAAAAAGTTGTACATAGTCTATTTAGTTTATGTTTTTTTATTTCAATCTAATTACAAGTTTCTCCGTATACGACGTTTTTGTTATTTTAATAATAATAATGTAATTTTAAGATTTTAATTTCAATAATATTATTCTCATATTGTGAGTTTTGTAGTACTGTCATCGTAATATTGCATTTCAAAAAAATTAATGTTGACAGTAACCAAATTATGGAAATTTGAAGCTTTCAAACCAGTAATATACTGACGATTTAAACAATTCTGGAAAATAATGACATTTGCAAAATATACAAAGAAGTTTACGAGTGCACTCGTGCTCTGTCAATTACCGCCGAGACCGAGGATTTTCACACGTCGAATAAAACACAAAAGACTCCCAGCACTAATGATTCATTCATCCCTTTGTCTTCGAAACGCACCCTTAAAGAAACGCCTCTGCTCTTCGTTCGTCTACCTACTCTTAAGCTTTATTTTTTTCTTCTACTTTGTCAATAAAGTCTTGTGAAAAAGTCAACGAAACGCGTCCAGTCAACTTAAAATATGAATTTTCAATCTATCTTTCCGCCTGCTCGTATTATTCAGGCTTAAACACAGTCTTCCACGCCCCTTTTGGCTGGAGCTGCGGATTCAAATAAACGGATTTAATCCGTTTAACATAAACACTGAGTCGTTTTAATTAAATCTGGTGGCGATACGGCTTTTGGCTTCTTAAGTCTTCCCCTTTCGTGTGCGTTCTTCCTATTTGCAAATCTTCCTAATGATGATAAAAAATAAATATTTATGCAAATAAACGCGAATATAATTTTAAACATGAGATATAATATAAGTATGAACAAGATTTTCGAAAGTGGAATTTAGTATTATGCTTGAGTTTGTAATCTTAATTAAGGTATGTTTAAAGAACAGAGATAACGAAATGTTTTCTCTTATTTATATTTTTTTTTAAATTTTGAATCAATTATTTAGAAACGAATTTGTAAGAAATCATGCATCGACTCTAGTTTGGTATCATTATAAAAGTGTTTGTAGTCAGATTAGCAGACGAAAAAAGTTAACCCAACATGCGCCGCGTCGCGTTGAAGGTTACACACGTATCCTTTATACAAGCATACGACGTAAATACAGCCTTGTTATGGGATTTTGAACTGTTTCGCACTATTATATTTGTTTAAATTGCGGTTCTACAGTACACATGATTATATATAGTTTATAGATTATTATATACATATAGGAATATTATATTACAAGCTAAACTAGATAATCAGATACAGGTATTTATCGCCCTTATGAAGTAAATTCCAGCACTCAAATTGATTTTCATTATATTATTCATTAATTGTTTACAGTGATGGCATTTTCCAAATTCTAAGCAGCATATCTTAACGTAATCAAATGTTCTAATATCGAGGTTTAAAAATAATTTTTCGCTCTTTGTGGAAAAACATTGTGTTTCAATTGTACCTTTTCGAATTATCATAATTTGTTGTAATAAGGATCTTTTGCATCAAACCAAATTGAGTTATTGATAAATTTAAGGAATTTCCGTAAAGCAAAGTAGATACCATTAAAAATATGAAACAAAATTTAAAATTTAATTAAAATAACTGAAGCTTATTTTATGTCGGCTGACATCGTTTACGTTTGGCTGCACTCGGTCCAGCGCTAGACTTGCTTAATAAGTCACTTACTAATATTCGAGAGCGATTTTTCGAATTTGTCCATAATACAAAAAATACCAAATGTCATAGTAAAATTCATATTTCTACAGACAATAGCAATTCCTCTTACAAATTTAGTTTTTTCTGTTATTTTAGGTTCTTATTACTTCTACTCTTTTTGTATAATTTAATTATGTCTCTGGTAATTTACCATATCTAGGATTTGACTATAAAATTAGTACTAAGACTTCGTATTATTAATAGGATTATTAATTGATTAATTTGTGAATATATGATTTTTAAATTTAATATTACTAATAATATTTCTAGGTACTACTAAAATTATTGGATAAATTACAAGTAATAGTGTCCAAATGAACAATAAGCTAACATTGAATAATTTTACATTTAATGTACTAGACACTAAAGTAAGTACTAGATTGTGCTAACAGGAGGCTATTTACAACAACTGTCGCTGTTTTAAAGAAAAATGCGAAATATCGATTTTATGAAATAAAGTTTTCTGGTTAAAAAATAGTTTAGCTCACATAAAACGAATTCAGTATTTGCACTCTCTGATAAGAGTATTTAATGCGAAATTTAAATAGGTGTTTAACCGAGTTTATTTACGCAATATAATACTCTGAAAGTTGCGATAACAGTTATAATTTCATTACTTTTTACATAAACTCGTATTTCGAAATAGCTGTTGTGATAACGATCTATCGCTCTTAACTAAAGCTTGTGCCGAAAATCATTTTACGACCAACCTGTAATCCAAAAATATATGGAAATTGAATAGGGGAAACCAACACGAGATGGATAGCAGTACGAACTTAATAATGGGAAAAAGTGAGTCGGCTTTGAATCTAAAGTATTGTAGTATTTTTTTGTGAGTAGCAATAGTAAACACAGGGTTTTTAATGAACGTTTTTACTACTTACTTGCTATTTTTGATTATAAAATGTTTTTTTGACATAGCGATAAATAATTTTTCCGCTGACGAGATTTGTTATCTGGTACATGGTGAATAACTTTCTGACAGGTTAGGCTTGGGTATCTATGTAATTTTTCTGCTTCCTTAGGCTATGAGCACAAACAAATAACTGCTGCACTGAAAAAATTATACTATAATTTTAAGATTTTCCCACTAAATTGAAGACTATTTTCATCTTAAATAGGTGCCAGGAATATATTCTTAATGTAAAATGGAGGTCATCTTACCGTAAGAATACATATTATCGTCTATATGATCAAAGATATTTAATTATTTTTATATTGTACTTACCACTATTCTTTAAAGCGAAACTCTCAATGCCCCAAATTACAAAAAAAGGAACTGATTTGAAAGCACGTAGCGCATTTCTTCTTCTCCATTAATATTCGCTTCTTAAGAATATTTTCTCCCTTTGGTTAGAAATATGCCTGTAAGAATATGACGCTTTTAATAATAGAATATCGTTTTTTCGGTGTACCAGTCAAACAAATTTAAAATAAGTAAGCAAGTTCATGTCTTCTATCAGCATAATAATATAACAAATATCGTCGCTTCATTTGGCTATGATAGGTGTTAACAATGACTTTAATAGTCACATATTATATATACGACATAGTTTGGAGGTTGTAAAATTTGTATAACATCTTAGAAAATAATTTCTCTATGATTGAATCAATATTTTTGATTAACTATGTTGTATTATTGTTTCATGCACGTACATACAATGGCTTTCGACAAGTGCTCGGAAAGGTTAAAAATGAAGACATTAACTTTGTACCAGAAGAGTACCATCTGAATAAAATTGCAACGTGTGTTAGAAAATGGTAAAAAGGACATTAAACGGCTAAAATAATTTATGTTCCGGTATCGCTATCTTAGAAATTAATGTTCCAGCTTTAATTTAGTATGTATTACAAATCCTACTCATTCATCATTTATCAGTATTATGACTTCAAAAGTTTGTTTAGACACCTCGTACTTGGTTTTTCCTATTAAGTAATAGCCTCGTGTAATTCAGGCTATTATTATAAATCAGAAATGCGTTAATTTCCTATTTTAATTTATAAGAGTATATTTTTAACTTTCTTCGCTCACATTTTGGCAATAAAAGTTGCACCTACATTTCAATTTGCCCCTAAGAAGTATTGTAAAGTATCCCAATTGATTGCATGGAAGAGTGAATTGCCTAGAATTTCAGAACCGGGAAGGATTTAAGTTTTATAGCTCATTTTCTCCTAAGATTCTCTGAAGGGTTGTCGATCCGACACGGTTCTTATACTCACTGGCGGTAATTTTGTAGAAATAGTTTGGGCCTTAATCCTGAAGTTTAGAGGAAAATCTCTAGAATTCCGTCTTAATTATTCGGCACCCGCACCATTAAAGGATACGTACCAGCGTCGCGTGCCAACCATTATAACCTTTTGTGTTTGTTCTTGTTCATTTTACGAGATACTTGAGATACTGGTTTCTTTTTCTTTGTCTTTCTCGTAGGTGGACACGCCAGACAGTGTTTTACAGAGCGGACTCGGCCTCGGACCGGACATGGGTCATACGATCTTGCGCTCGATGGTGGATCCCCGAGATTACGATAGGCTGAGGTATTTCCAGATGAACGGAGGACAGTCCAATAGCTTTGAAGAGACAATCCAGAGGGTATGTTCTCGATTATATACATGTTTATAGGAAGTTTTATGGGAATTGACGTGGATTTCAATCGCGAAATCAAATATACAATTTCATGGAAACATGGCTACTCTTTAGTTTGGAGTTACAGAGCCAATATATTGTAGAATCTTGACTTGTGGTTGTAGATGACCATCAAAATATTTCGTTTTACTTTTTTCCAATGGCTTATTAATGCGATTCAAAAAAACTTTTTAGAAAAGTGAAAACGCTTTTCAATTTTTTCCAACTATAAGTCAAGTAATAAAGTTTAACCCCTTGGTGCTGGCCCAAAAATGTATAATTAAAAACTGTAAACAAGTCAACAAAGTATTCTCATCTATAAATAAATTTTTTATTCGTAGCATTTGACATCTATCGGATGCTAGCAGACCATTTTTTTTTTGGTTCCTGATGTACTAGAAAATTAGCCCAAATTATTTCAAACACTTCTTATGTTAATCCTTTTCAATATAATAATCATATAATAATCTGATTTTTTTCTTGATAATTTTGCATTATAAATGAAAGTCTTCAACAAAACTTGAAAACATAAACCGATTTTCTTATTTCCATACAGTAAGGTATAAAAAATTATGAATAATATTTCAAGAGTATACCGTGTTTCCATGAAATATAATAAATTCAATCACACAGTTTCTTTCCTATTTCCAAATACCTTCGAACATCTGATCCCATTAGATATGCCAATTTGTTTGATTAAAAAAATGGAAAAATTCAGTTGAGAGTTTAATACATGTGTTTTGACATTCAAATGCAGTTTTGAATTTTGAAATTAGAAAAAAAATGTAATGTAATTGTAATTGTTCTTAGAATCTTTACTTCAGGCGATTATTTTTTTCATTGCCTTTTTGAGAAATCACCATTGTTTAAAAATATTTCCTATTAGTTTCGATATTTTTAGCTAAGGAAATAAAATTTAAAATAGGAAAGCAATATATAATTATTTTCTCTTAAAGATATTCTTTCTATTCAACTTGGATTCAATGGGGACAAAAGTAGACTTATAACACCCACAGCCTCATTCATGCAAAGTTAATTTGCAATATTTCTCATCGCTCCTCACAATTATCATTAATATTCCCTGTGCTTGACTTCACAATAGCCTTAATATTCGTTTCTGTATTTTGCTTCTTTTCTCCTTGTTCCCTCACTAGGGGAGCTTTGCAGCTTGATAAGCTGGATGATAAATTGAACTCACTCTTTTCTCTGTTCTAGGTATTAAATGTCCCTTGTGTCTATGACTTACAGAGTTAATCCTTGTTTTTTCTGTGACGAATTTGTAAATAATGGTGAAATCCGTAAAAATAACAAGTATTAGATTAACTAAAGTGTGACATAAAGCACCTCTCAAAATCCATATGTCCCAGACTAAAAGAAATTTTGTTCCAGTCAGGTAGATTGAAAAAATGCTAAATGAGCTGTGTAGTCATAACGAAAATTGATTTTTAAATGTACATGAATTACGCCGATTCATTTTTACTAGCTTTTCATAGTTCATCAGCATAACCTTTTGGATTGTATTCAAACAATTTTATTCGTTAAACACTCTGACTGAAGAGCACTTTTCCTGGAATGTTTCAGCTGAAGGTTCAGGAGGCGTTGAAGCAAAAGGAACGATATACCAGGGAGAACGAGGACGTAAGTTCTTTTTTCCCTTTATTCTGTTTTACGAGTGTCTGCGCGAGAGGTACAATAAGGAAATAAAAAGAATGCGAAAAGTTCGCATTTACGATTAGCAGCACGAAGACGTCGTAATTTCTCGATGAAAGTTTACGAATCACCCAAGGGACATATTCGTTTTGTACGTCCACGCGATTTAAGCGCCAGAGAGTCATAACTCGTAGAAAAATGTTGTAACTCGCTTCCATGCATTAATTCAAAATTAGAAAGGCTTGTTTTTTAAAGAAATAAAACTCGTCAATTTGGGACACTAAGAAATACACAAGCATCACAATTATGTTGAATATCATCATTAAAATTCTGGGAGAGCCAAACTTAGCTTTTAAAATTGATTCAAGACAGAGGTAGAGTTAAGGGTGCGGTTCTGAATATATTAAATTGATACGTATTAAAAAGTAAAATTGTGTATACGCACATTGCATATGTATTTCAATTTGAAATGAGAACTGGTTTCAATCTCTTTGCATTGTAAGCTAAGGGTGTGAATCTGAATATAGATTCAAGTATACAGAGGGAATACTTCGATAAATGACAGTGCAAACACTTCATTAGCACATAATTCCACTGGCGTGTTTGCAATTAGCATTGTACTACACCTCGTTTACAAAGCTTCATTCCATTAATAATCCAACTTGAGTCGTCTAGCAAGCTTCTCATCCTGATTAATAAAAAAATATACCATTAACTTTTTAGCAAAGAATAAAAAAGATTTATTTATTTTATACTCTTTTTTTCTTAATTCAACTTCGAATTCTACGTTTTCTTTTTATTTTCAATATCTAATCACTATCTCATCTATTTATTAGAAACGACAAACGAAGTTTGAGAAGGTTACTAAAACGTAAAATCCGAGGGTAATAAAGTACTTTATAGTTAAAAAATCAAATAAGGTATACAGTCTTCATTTAAGAGGTACTTCATGAATTATGCAATACGACCTATGTTTATCAGATGAAAATGATAGTAGTTAAATAAAACAAGTTCAGTATTGCGAATGAAGAACAGGAAATAATCAAAATTAAAATGCGTGGAAATTGGTTGAACACAGATTAGAATAAAAGTTTAAAAATAGCGAAAATTACAAAGCTTTCCCATTTAGGAGGAACCCAAACATAAACGAGAAATATTTGTCATTTGAAAAGTTTTCCATTATTTATATTAGTTTGACACCATTCAAATATAACTGCAGTAAAAACTTCTACTTATGTGAACGGCTTAGAAACGTACACGACCAATTAGTTGAACGCTGGAGGGGATTTCTAACAGGAGATGGAAAATTATTTTTGTGAAGTGACGTTCATTGGCTGCCCCGGCCTTGTATTGATGCGCCCTCTGTAAGCAACTATTTCAACTTTGCGTATGCTAAAAAGTGCTGGTCTATTTGGAATCTGTAAATACTATCAATAATAATAAAGATATATTCACCCGACTCTGAGTGTAGTAACTGCGGTGTAGTAATTCCTTGAACTGCTGGCCCACGCAGTTTCTCCGCTGAAGGTGCGACTCGCGGTTGTGCATCTTGCATGAAAAATACCAAAAGCGTAGCGGAAAGGCGTAGTGCGTGAATACTTACTCGAATATCTTGCGCAATATTATGCATTCCAATTGAATAATGTTCAGATGGACCCGATATGCGCAGTTAAAAAAGTCGCAGCGCATCGTGCATATCAGGGGGTTTCCAGTGTTTTCTTGAGACACGACAGCTTTCCAACTAAAAAACAATATAATAGAATTAAAAAATGCCTAAAATACTCCACGGAATATTAAATGTTTTAGCAAGTAGTGCCACAAAGTCATGCTAGGCTGTTTGGAAATGTCAGCCGTCAGAAAAGTTAGCACATGGTACTGCAAATTGCATACGTCTTTTTGCAGAAAATATCCATAGCCTAAATGTAATTCATGAAGGCCTGAATAGTAATCTTTTCAAGCATAGAATGTATTTTCTATATCATGTTTCATTCTTTTGCCGATTCTCAATTGACGATTTGAGCAGATGTGACACTCAAACGTTAAATTTCGGACAATTTATTGTATTTCGTGACACTGAAAGGTCGATGAAAGGTCACTGAAAATCGACAAAAGAATGAATATGAATAAACAAATGCATTGAACAGTTAGTAAATATTACTGTTCGTACATTTATGACTTACTTTGGAGTTCAGATTATTTTCTCGGAATAGTTGTCTACATTCCCTTGACGCCAAGCTAAAATAATCAATTTAAACCAACGAGGACTTCTCGCTTTCCGGGCCTCTTTTTTCATTGGCCAGCAAGTGATACGGGCGTGACCATACAACCCGTACAAAGACTGTGGGAGGAGGTGACAAGTTCACCTAAGTGCATGCAGGGGGGTTCACATATATTCAAATAAGCGGCAGTTCACATTAATGAAAGATTATTTTCGATTTTGTGAAGAATTTCAACTAAATAGATTCACAATTTAAGTATTTTAAAAGTGCAGAAAGTTTAAATTCAATTGAATTTTTAAAAAAACACAGACATGTAAGGTGGATTTTAGGAGACCTTTTTCTAAGAAATGAAGAGCAACACTTCACTTATATGTTTCTAATAAAAATGGTTGAAGTGAAAGGGTAACGCGACCTCAATAGTACGCCACCTAACTACATTGCGTCAATCCTTTTAAATGATTTTATTTTATTTTTAATAAATATTAATAATAGCGAATTCGAATAATTATTTTTATAAATTTTACAATCATTGCTTACTTAAATAATTATTTTAAATAGGACAGTCCACCTACAGATACATAGCCCACTATTGGGATCGTTACCCTTTACAATTTGTTTAATTTATTATATTTTTTCTTAGAATTTGTAGATATACGTAATTCCATTGCTTCCTTTATTGCGTATAAAGATAAACATTACTAATAAGGATAAAAAGTTTCCAATAATGAAAAACATAATTGAGTCAATATAGAATGTGCATAAATATCTTTAAGAATAGGTTATTTATGTTAAAAACAAGAGGTTATTTTTGTTGCAGGTAGATTTCGAGGATGCGATGAGTCATCTCCGTCTACCTGCTATATTAATTTAACTCACGTTGATGATGTTAAAATAACATTAATAAGTGTTATTTTGTTAAGAGTTCAATTTACCAATGAAAATAACACTTCGTTTTTACTGTAAAACATTTAGTTAGTCAGCGTTAACATCAGTGCAATTTATATATTTATATTAAATTTTAACCGCAGAAAATTAGCAAGCATTTCTCTTAATCTAAAAAAAAAATTTGTTAATTGCTTTAGAAATTGATAGCTTTTGAATGTTATAATATTGCAAATTTAAGATCACTAATTTATAAGTCATATCGGAACACTTCCAGATTTCAGAGTCTTCCAGTTGTTAGAGCTTGGACTAAAGTTCTGAAAATTCTCAGTTTCTAGAATTTCAGGATCATTAAATTCTAGAGTTTTTAAAATTTATCGTCTATGAAACGAAAATATTAAGTATTTAAGTGACGCAACTTTGAAAACTATACAATCCTAGTATTCAAATAAAATTTCCAATTATATAAAATTGTACATCGATACAGTTATGAAATCGATTTCAAAAGCATTAAGTGGGAAAAAGTTCTAAAGTCGAGTTAAACGTCTTTCAGCATAAAAAAATGTCTTGGAATTTCACACCTTTCCAGTTTAAAATTCTATCATTTTTAATACACTATATTTGGAAACAAGCACTCCATGAATAGGACACTCTGCGAAAGCCTTTAATTATAATCATTAGAATGTTAGAAGGTGTTGATTTGGAAATTTGACAAAGACTGCAAGTTTGAAAGCTATTAATTTTATGAAGAAAAATAGTTTAAAAATATATTTAAAAATATAATATACGTATTATTTAGAAATATTTCGAAAAATGGTATTACTGTTAAAAAAATTGTAAGAAGTAATAAAGTACAGTTTTAATTAGGTTTACTTTGTTTGATTATTTTTCTTCTATTATTTTCGTCGCCTAGAAGTCCACAATTTTGTTTAAAAAATAAAGTTCCCCTTTTTCCTCCTTTTTCGTGTATGGGTAATTGCCAAAAAGTTTACCACCTCAGACAATACGAGTTTCAAACATAAATTGAAAAACAAAACAAAAATTCAAAACCGCCCAAAATATATGTTTTTTTAATCAAGGGAAACCGAAAGGAGTATGGAAATATCAAAGTAAGAGATCAAGGAATATAATTATTTGGAATGTACCTGTATGAATTTTATACGTTGCTCAAGATCACTACTATGATCAAACAAGAAAAATTAAGAAACATTTATAGATATATAGGGAGAATAGATCAAAATATTTTTAAATATGGGAATTTAACGATTTGCTGATTTTGACTTTAGTGTTTCAAAATGTCCTCTTATTTTACAGAGTAATTAATGAATATGGAGCATTGCTATATATTTTATAAAACAAATATCACGCAAAAATCGTGATAATTGCTGTTTTTTTTTATTTTTATTATTCAAAGGAAACGAGGAAATTGACTGGGGCTTAAAATGGTCAACTTTTTGGCCATTGCCGATTCAAATTTAAATGAATTTTTAATTTTTATAAAAAATTAAAGGCAAATAATTTTGAAATAAATAGAAAACAGTAGGTGACATAGATTGTAATAAAAAAATTCAATTTGAGCGGCGCATAGGCGACCATGAGAATCACAAATTTAAAGTAGCTATTAGGCCGGTTCGTTCTCTAACTATTTTTCTGATTTATTTTAATAATCCACAAAAGTGGTCCACCGAAACCAATCTTTCACCTGCAAAACCTTTCCTGGATCGGACGTTATCTTCTGTTCATTCTTTGAAGTTAAAATAATTTTTTTTTAATTAAAACAAATGTTTCTGAGTAATGTGAAAATTGGAAATATAAAAGAAAATTTTATGCTGATTCTAGAATTTTTCAAAATGTGAAAAAGAAACATTTTTTTTGTTGAATTAAACGCACGCTTTTTTGAAAATGTTAAATATGTTTAATTAAACATTCTAATAGCCCGAGATTTCTAAATATCGGAGAAATTTCAGGGTCGTCATGTCCAGCTTATTCTAAAATGTGTGTATCCTTAATCGATCCAAAAAACATGTTTTTCTTACACACTATCCAAAAAGTATAAATTGAGCGAAGGATTTGGGTAAAAATTTATTTCGATTCAGTTCGAAAAATGTTGGAATAAGCATCCTATCAAATCCAAAGTAAGTTTTAAATAATTCTCAATGTGCATAAACGCAAAGTTCAATTCACACATATTTAAATGTTTTTCATTCCGCGAGTACAATCCAAATTAATTCAATCCGAATAAATGTAAGCTTCGGATTTAATTTGTGTTGTCATACGACCTGAGAAGTATGGAAGAATTGTCGCCGATTGATTCGGATTGTATCAGATACAGATTTTAGAAATATTCGGATTGGTAGGGAATTGATTCCTATCCGAAAATCACGCCAGCGCATCATGCATATTAGGGGTTTTCCAGTGCTTTTCTTGAAGCACGACAGCTTCCCAAGTAAAAATCAATATAATAGAATTAAAAAATGCCTAAAATATTTCACGGAATATTAAATTTTTGAGCAAGTCGTACCGCAAAGGAAAGCTAGACTCTTTGGAAATGACAGCCGTCAGAAAAATAATTATCGAAAAGTCAAACAGAGCGGTAGTAGTTAACGAAGCCCTTTTTTATTATATAGAAGCTAACATGTAAAATGAATCAACTACAATGTTAAGAATTAACACTTACTCTAGAAGGACAAAATAAATCATTTCAAATCGTAAAAACTGTTATGGAATTCAACCTGGCCTATAAAACATGTGTATCTACGTTATAACTCGAATATTTTTCAATTTTCAAATGTATCTACGATTTCGCTTTAATAAACTTGTTTGTAAAATTAGAGCAAAAAGTAAAACTGCCTTCTGCTTATTTACTATCGTTACCGCCTATTCGAAGCAATCAGTTAAGTCACGAACGACATTTCAGATTAAGTATCAACAGAGTAAATTGTTGAGTTGGTTTGAAAAATAGTGAGAAGCAATATCTGTAATCAGTCGGATACTCGTATTGAGTGTCCGCTGCAAGTTATCTGTATATAAAGTAACGGATCATAGATCGCAGTTTCATTACTCTACATCCATATGCATGTATGTATGTGTATACGTATCCAGAGAATATCTTCGAATCGCGTAGACCTTTTCAGCATGCATCAAGCGAGTCCATTTCCTCGGTGTTGGGTCAGAGTAAGATGGAGCCAAACGGTGCTGTGAATTATAAGTTAGGTGCAATCGCGCTATCCATCGTGCCCGTGGCAGCAACGATTAACGGCGCGTTTCTGAAACGATGGCCCGTTCGGGCGCCCGGTATACAATTGGGTAAAATGGATATCGCTTGAATCTGATCGCAACAAAGTGTTCGTTCCACTACTACCTCCGTCATCTGGTTTCATCTTAGAGTCTTATCGGTAGAGATTTGCATGCGTGCCCTCGCCCTCTCTCGATGCTTCTTATTATGCAAAACAGTCCAGATCAAGTAGAGGTGATATCATCATAATCGTCAATGCGTACAGCCGCGATGCGCCTTGCATTTATTATGCGTGACTCTCTGCTTTTCACCTCTTGCATTTTCGCTCGCGTGTGCCCCTGCTCTTCTATGACACTTCTGAGAATTCGAGACGAGATAACGTTTCAATTATTTCATCCAATTGCGAGTACAGAAGGATTCTTGTCTCCATAATAAATTCAACTCAGTGAAAGTGTATTTCAATAAATTTTGAGCTTATTTTAAGCGTTCATGCAAAAAGTGTTTGGCCTTCAAAAAAGCGTATAATTAAATTCAATTTTTTTCTTTATTTTATGTTTTAAATATGGTAATTTAAAAGCTGAAACTTAGGATTGTAACGCATCCTCAAACAGTTATGACGCGAATATTACGGCGCTATTGAGGAGTATCGCAGCAATATCCACTAAAACAGTGGAATAGGTCAATATTAGGAGTAGGCATCGTTGAAATTGTATTATTTATAATTATAATTAAACAATGAATTTTAATTTTAGCATCAATGACATTGAAATTTAAACAACAACTAAACTCAAATAACTAGTCGTAAATGAAACTTTATAATGATTTAATTTTGTTGACTCTCAATATCCTTACAAATAATATATATATATATCTCAAACTAGTTATCATTAAATTTAAGATTAAACTGCATTCAACTAAATGAATGAAATGAGTATTAATTAGTGGAAAAATTTTTTTATCGAATTTTTTTGAAAGTTTTCTTGAAAGCCACTTAACACTTGTTTAATAATATAACTATGGAATGACGTGTGCATCAAATATTAATATTAAAAAGTTTTCAAGAAGCTTTGATGAGAATAATGCTTGTTTATGCTATTTCTTATTATCGATAATCATTAGTAAATTTTAGCTAAACATTTTTCTTACAATATCAGTGCCGGTGTAACATTAAAAAAAGTAAAAAATAGCAAGCACCCCAGGCTTAGAGCTTCACAAAGTCATTTTGTGAAGCTCTCTACTCGGACCCATTAGTATCCAAGGTCTTACGTTTCAGGCGTCTCGAACTCTATTGAGACTCTTCACCACGCTTTTCTTATACATCTATTGCATCGAAACATGACCTATTCGTTATTTGTCAAAAGCAGGCACGTTGGATGAAATTCATATGACATCATGGAGATAGATTCTTTTTTGTGTACTGAAGAATGGCCCTATTGGGCTGGTTTCATGTGACACTGATCCTGATTATGAGATTAACTGTTGCTGAGTTTAAAGACAACCAGAGTTAAGTAATTAATGGACTGGAGGTAAATTACATGACTTATTACGATTCTTACACTAAAAACTAATTCGATAAAGAAATGGTGACCGACCATTGAAATATATCGAAAAAAATGACTGTTTTCAAAGTTTCAAACTTTCAAAAGTTTCTGCCAACTAAAGATTAAAAAATCATAAAGACTCATTTTATATGTAGAAAATGATTTTTCCTAGTCTTAATAAAAATAAAAAAATTTCGTTTTTTCGTCCCACGCTAACGTATATGAACAAATCTTTAAAGAAGATATGTAATAACAATTACAGTTAAAAATGCCTTATAATCTATCAAATACAGTTTTGACTGCATTTCATTCATCCAATAAAACAATATCCTTTGTTATAGTGACTTAAAAATATTGATTGGATTTAATCAGACAAATGTGTGGATACTATAGATTTCTAGTTTACGGATGAAAAATGTAATCTTATGTCACAATGACTTGTCGAATGACTCTTATTATGGCATTCCCAAGTTTAAAACAAAGACTATTATCTCTATCAAAAAGTAGTTAATAGCGAATTTGTAGATCTTTCTAACGCGAATATTTTTCTCTCTAGGTTGTTCGTAAAAAATTGAATGTTTAATTATCTTAGTTTTATTTTTCATGCATTAACCATGATTTTTGGCTGTAAAAGGTTACCCAGAAACTCGAACTATCATTATGTAGCACAAAAAAGTATACTGAAGGAAATTCTGACTTGAAAATTCCTTCGTAAGTTATCGTGCCGTCAGAATACAGACCTACCGACAGACCAAGAGCCAGATATGGCTTAAGATCCTGCGAAAGTAATGGCAGCCTCTGTTCTCAAATTCAAATATATTTAACATTTTTAATCCGGTTAAAATAAAGACAAATTTCTTAAATATTTTTGTCTTTATGTACATTTATTTAAATCACTATTTTATTTCTTCAAAGTTACTAAAAAATCTTTCATTCTCACAATCTCAATTTAAAAATACAGTGTCTTGATAAACCAAGAACACTTCACCCCGACTCGCTCCACTTGAGTTTTTATACGAATATTGGATTTTCCTGCCTTCCAATCTTAAAAGTCCAACTTTTAATCGAAAACTTCTCAAGGATTTCTTTTTATTCGTGAGGAAAGGAGCACTTAAAATGCTTATCATATTCGACGTGGATGTTTCCTTCGAATTGGACAAACCTTCTTATGTCAAAGCGATTTTGGTAAAGGTGTATCGATAAAAGCGAGGAAATACGTAAGAAAATGCGGTGCACGTTGTGATGCTCCTAGAGTGCTTTGAAAAGCGAATCGATTATCGAAACTTTACCAAGCGATGGCTGCAGAGATGATTTTGTATATAAAAAGAAAGGGCAAAAAAATGTAAAATAGAGAAGAGTGCTAAGGGACGCGACGCAGTACGAGGGGTGCTGTGATCGAGAAGGATTTGCCAATGGTTCTGTTGTGGAGAAAAGGAGAAAATCGCATTCAGCGTAGAGACAGAGGGGTAAAGGAACTACTCGAGGGAATCGTAAACCCGTGTCGAAGGTGACAGTAAAACTTTTATAGCCGTGGCGACCTTTATTTCCATATTGCTCGCTACCGGAAAGGTAACGTTTTTTCAGATGCTAGTAGTTTTAACCAATTTCGTCGGACTTGTTCTCCGACTGGCGACAAAACCATTGAAATGGGTCGTTGTCTGATTAATCTTCTGGCAAAAAATTATTTCTCTTTTATTCACACAAGTGTCACGTAATTTCTCTCGAAAGCAGTTCACACTTTTTATTACCTGTCTCGCAGATTAAATACCCTTGCAAATTAGAAAGAAAACAAACAGTAAAGCCTCTACCCTCTCACGTAGCTTTAGATGGATAAATGTATACATTTATCCATTTAAAAAATTATGATTAATTTAGACTTCAGTAAAACTGAAAACATAATTTCAGATGTCATATTCTGTTTTACGAAATGATAATGAATAGTTAAATGTTTTCTCAATATTTTATATTCAAAGGAATACCAACATTTTTTATGCACCTGAAATTTAATTATTTGCAAATGGAAATGTAAGATAATAATATGATTTGTTTTTTTAAATAGGGCAATCATTTGTCCAACCGTTGTCCGCGTGTTGAAAACTATTATTTTTGTTGACCGCCAATACTACAGCTTTTAAACTTTATTCCTTTTTACATTTTGAAACATTACAAATATATTGAGGATTATTTTTAATTGTTAAAACTTTGGTTATTGAAATCCACTTCATCTCTTCCAAATACATTTAAAATATTTGCCAATCGCGAATTTGAATTATTTTCCAATTTTCTGGTCGTGCTGCGAATTCGAAAACCGTCCTGAAATAATTTTTGATATCACTACGTGAAATTTCAATCCAATGATTTCAGAATTAGACCATTATAACTGAATAATTGCAATTTAAAATTTGACGAAGTTCCAAATTTAATATTTTACATTCAAAGCTTTCAAAACTATTAATTTATTTAAAAGTTTACAGGCTTGAGCCTGAACAAAGGGTGTCCACTAATCAGGAAACCCGCGAAATAGAAAGGAAATGGATTAAAACCGAGCATAACTGGGAATTAACCGGAAATACAAATTCGAGCCAGGAATCACGTTTAAAGTTTTGGAAAATGTGTATTTTGAAAGATATTAAGGGAGTGAAAAAAACTTCTTAAGATTTCGATGAATGTTTAAAATGAGTCCATATTTTGAAAAATTAATCAGAAGATAATATTTTAAAAGATTCCAAAACATCTCCAAAATTATCAAAACAGAATTTTTAATTTATGAGGTACTAGCGATTTCATAATTATTGAAGAGATATTAAAAACAAATATTATGAATATGATGTATATTAAGGCTGTTTCTAGTCGAGTGGAAAAATTGAAAGGGTTGAAAAGGGGCTAATGAAGAATATTGGACTAGTCATCCCAAATTTCGGGACGACGAGACATTTAATTTACTTTGATACTAAGTAAAGTAAATTATAAATAAACTGTCGTAATAAAGTATTAAAAATATCTGTTTGTAATAACACAAAAAGTAGTTAATCAAAGACAAGTTTATAAAAGATAACAACTGTTATATTAATTTAATATGCATATGCTGAAATGTTTGAAACAATTATATTCTAATTACATTTATTTTACTTAAATATGGATATATAAAACCCCCCCGTTTTTTGTCAAATTTCAAAGTTGTGAGACCCCCTGAATCCGAAAAACAGGTTTTTATGAATGAGTCTGGCTCTTTGATGTGTATTTGCCTATTTGTCTGTAGAATTTTTAGTTTTTTATCACCATAACTTTCAAAAGAATTGACAGATTGGATTGGCATTCGGTATACTCTTTTAGTGTCCTAAAATAAAGGTAAAATTCGTTAGCCAGCCATTTTGGATAAAAATTCAAAAAGGAGCACATTTTGAAAACTCTTGAGACCACTTTTTTCAAGATTCAAAAATTCTCCGTGCAATTGTTTATAGTACTCAAAAAGACAAACAATTCCTTCTAATGACTTTTTTTGACAAAAACAAAATTACCACAATTTACATTTACATAATTCCAAAAAGTACACGAAAATGAAAATTTTAAGGCAAGTAACGCACGATATGAAGAAAGTGAAGAGCAGAAAAATGTGGCTTTGTGAGTGCCCTATAAGATTGTCCTATCGATTTTTTGAATTTTCTTGAAAAATCCAGAATGCAAATTTTGACAGCATAACAAAATAATGGAAAATAAAATTTTTAAATTTACGGTTACTCTGGGAAAAATAGGTGAAAAGGTGTGAAGATAAAAATTGTGCATTTTTAAAAGATCTACAAATTTGTTATGAATCACTTTTTTATAGGATGCGGAGTTTTTGTTTTAATCGTGAAAAACTTCGTTAAAAGTCAAATCAAAAAATCTTCCCGCTGCGTGGGTACATTCTCAGTCACAACTTTTTTATTTTAATTTCTTTTTCATCTTGTATGTGGGGTTTCAAAAAATGTACTTTTTAAAAAATTTAATAATTCAGTGAATTTATTTTATTTCATTCGGCTAAAAACTTACATAAATCATCTTCATTAGTGTTTCGATACATTTTTCTACTAAGAATTAGTCAAGTTTGACTACAAATTAAATAATTGCAAGTAATTGTTAAAGCAAGAAGCCAGCCAAAAATTTTGTTTACAATTAATTACATTTAACTAATTGTTATCTTAATTAAACTATTTTAGATATAAAGTGTGCATTTATAGAATATAAAATTAGTAAACATCTACAATTTTTGCAATTCTAAAAATTATAAAGTGGTTTACATAAATAGTTAAAGTCGATCACATTTTGAAAGTACGAACATTTAGAATGTTCCGCCTAAATTTTAAAATCTTAAACCCTAAATAAATAAATTTAATGAAATAAAAAGCTAGATCTCTTCACAAATATAGCGAAGAACTGTAAGATCAGACCTCAGAAATAATTTGAACTCGTGAAATAAATCTTGTGAGTTATGAGCCTCGCGAGAGATCTCGAAAGGAATCCGATTCGGGCATTAATTCACGGAATTGAATGCATCCATCATTTATGAAAGAGGATAGAATGTGTTACTCATAGTTATACAGCGCGTCGAAAAACTTTGCCAAAAGAAAGTGAGATAAAAGAACAGTCGTCGTGCTGATTCTCACTTCTTGGGTCGTTTGTGAGTCCACTGGCAAACTTTGCTTTCCCTCGCGTAGAAAACCCTCGTAGATAATCCCGGATGATCTCTGACCGTCCATGTTGTTTCCTTTAATCTGCGAGACTGGACCCTTCACCATCTAGTAGCTAAAATGTCCTAGAAACTTTTGGTTTTATTCTACCTCTCTCACGCGAAAAGGTCTTTTACGACGCATGCTTCCCTATTTAAGGGAGCCACTATCTTTTCCCCGATATCTCAAAGTTGGTTTTGCTTTTAGCCCTTTTTAAATTATTACTCCAAAGCTAGCTGCTTTTACTGAATAATAAAAAGAAAGTGTTTTAGCAGAACTTAAACTATGAATTTGAAATTGAACGAAAGGTTCACACAGCACTTATATTAATAAGATTTTATGTATAAAAAGAATGTGGGCTTTGGTCATAAAGCAGGAGAAAATTCCTAACTATATTCTGTTACGAGAAAAAAGTAGCAGGAGCATATCTTTTCATGCATGACTTACATCTAATATTACTGCTTAATAACTTCTAAAGAACTGTTATAATACAAATAATAATAAATTTTAAACAAGCTAACAATAACTTGATGTATTTTGAAATATGATTAATTGAAAACTAATAATATCGGTAATGTAAGAATTCTTTGAATTTCTTCAGAATAATTTTTAGAAAATTTACCGTTTATCTTCTTGTCTTGTACATGAAATAATAATTTTCTCGATATAAAAATCACAGTTTCCCCAATTTCTTTGTTTTAACTAATATTAATAGAAATAGAGTAACAGAAATGTTTTCTGAATCATGATGTCTGACGTAACTTGGACTTTACTACTTAAACTATCTTCACTGAAACCAAGCAGTGTTTCGTTGCATTGAAATGTCTAATATCTTAGAATTTTTTTTAGTAGCAATGCGCTAGTTTAAAACAACGACACCTTAAAAATGCCTGTTAAATAATTTGCATTTTAACCCTTCAAAAACATTTTTTTAAAATAATTTGGTACCACATTTGGAAGTTTCTAAGCTGTAACTTTATGGACTTTTGTCTTATTCTTGAAACTCTCTTGGAAAAATGCATTGAAATGTGATTACGTTACCGTGGTCACTCAATTACAAGACATTTTCACCATTTCAAAATGAATAAAGAGGAAATGAGCTTTTAAAGTCATTCACTCCCCGGTAACAATCGAGTAATTGGGACCGCAAGGAATTGAACTGTATTCACTAGGAGAGAGCCAATCTGTGCAGCAAGGAAGAAAAGAAAACAAGACCGTTATTCTTCGACTTTAAAGAAAAACATTTTATAGCTATCTCAAGCGTCTCTGATTCGACCTTCTGTAATCTGACCATTTGTTATTTACTTTGCAAACGAAAATGGCGAAGTAATTTATTAAAATCACCATATTTTTAATAGTATGCCTGAAAAAGTAATTTAAAAACTGGCAATTCTACTCGCTAATGTACCAAAGCCTCTCACGAATACATTTTAATAATGTTGTTTTCATGTTTCAGATTTTAAGGGATCTCCGGCAGGGATTAAGGCAGCTAGGGCGAGACGGTCGAGGTCAGCTCCCGGGTGGTTAGTATATGTATATTTGTATTTGCCAGAGTACTCTCTTAACCTCAGTTTAGTTGTTTCCTGGACTCTCCAATGTTTGTGTGGCTCATCTCCGACCCTGTAAATCCTCCTACTACATCAAACAACTCGAACACGTGCCAGCAAACGAAACGATCCACTCCCAAATGACATCTCTCAGTGGTTTCCACTCCCAGAGGACTCATGTGCGTTATACCCACCTCCTTTTTGCTAACCCTTTGCATAATCCTTACTCATTTTCTACATGAACTCCACCTCTCAGTAAGTTTCCCTCAAGAAGAAAAATGAACTCTCAAATAGAAGCGTTAAATCAAAATTAAACATATGCTGCAAATCTTTATTTATCGGTATTTAGGAAAAGAAAATTAATTTTTGTTTTGTAGAAGTCAGATAAGTTCGGTAATCGAATTTTGCTTAAAAAATAATTTTACAAGAAAAACGCCATTACAATGATATTAAGCGATATGGGAACCTAATATATTATCTTCTACCATATTGTAGCTACAGAGTTCTTAATTGCTTGTATACCTATTATTTATAATCCAAATTCTGTTTCCCAATGAAAAGTTCTAATTTTTGAAGCATATTTATTCATTCTGACATATATTGACCCTTTCTACTTACATACGGTTCAATAAAAGAAACTGTTATTTGTGTCTGATCTAAAATATTTAATCATCCATACGTAGATAAAAAATAACCAAAGCCACTTGGGTACATATTAAATTGAAAATTATATCTATCTGCGTCTTTTGTTAATACTTAATACAAACGAATTTGTGTCAATTTCAAACTGTTTTATTTTCCAAAAACGCGCTGAAAGATGAGATTATTGATAACTTCCTTTAAATATTCCTTTCTCGGATCAATTTGACTTAAGTTTTGACCAGCTTTGGCAGGGTGAATGAGATGACCGGAACTAAAATATAAATACATATTGGGAACACATAGCCCATAAAAGGATTAAGGCAGCCTCACTATTTCTGGCAGTGTATCTAGATTTTAAATTGTATTCGTATTTGATTATGAATCATTTGAAAAGTGTTACCGAATTCAGTAACAAGAAAATCATACGATGCAGATTTCGCAAAAAGTTGTTTAATTACGAACAATTAACATTCTTGTGCTTTCATTATCAATCATACGGAAATAAAATAAATGGTTATTTATTATTTTTAAGATTAATTAAAGTGATTTTTTCGAGTTATTTTCTAAAATATGAGTGTCCCCGAGGGGAAACAAATCTTCGCGGGCAATAGACTTTTAAGTATAATGAAGCACATCTGGAATTAGAAGAAACCATAAAATTCTTTTGTCATTAATATCTCAATTTTTGTGTTCGAATTTGTATTTATAAGGACATGTGACCGAGTGAAAGCTTGAGCTATATTTCAACATCTCATTTCTAAATAAAAGCAAATAGTTTTGAAATTTTGCTAAGAACTGCTTTGATAGAAGAACCTTATCCTGGTATTATTTTCAAAAATCTCACAAGTCATTGAAATGCGTCAAACAACCGAAATGTATATTTCACAAGTTTTTGGCAACGCAGTGGCCCGCAAATTAAATAATATTTTTGCTGGAAGTAAAGTAATTAAATGAGGAAGTTATCTATCTACATTTCTGACGCTATTTGCAACTGCTTGTATTCTTTAAATTTTTATTTCTCAAAACTCCTTCAGGAGATTGTTTTTGCATTTTATACTTTTTCTATACATTTGAACCCTATCTCGTAAAAACTTGACAAAACTTTTTAGAGACCTGAAACAAGTTTATTTATATTTCTTAAGATATTTTCTACTTTTCGAAACAATTTCCAATAGTTACTGCGAACATTTTATGACTTCAGTGAGACGTGTAACAGTTTTGTGAACTTAGTTTCTGATTCCCAGTTACAACCCGAAAGTGGCAGTGACGAAGAAGCAAAGAATTAAAAAACTCACTCTGTACCATCGAAAATTGTCTGTAAAAAACATTTCTTAAGGTCTAAACATTAATTTGTTTATACTCTTTTAAAGTTTTAGATTTTTCAAGATATCTAGGAAACTCTCATTTCGGACAAGCTTCGTATTATTTTACGTATAAATGTCGGAATTTTATTAATTTAAATGTATTATTTATCATGGGCAGTGCGTACATCACGTAATGGGTTTCAATAATCGAATGAAATTTTTTATGACAGTTGTGAAGCGCTTTCTCTTTTGAACAAGATTTTTTTTACAATAATATTTCCAAAATTATTATTTTTTTATTAACATTTATTTAAACAAATTCGATTATTTATAACTTTTCTCAGTGAAACTTGAAGACAATTGTGTTAAAACTTCTCTGTGATCGTTGGCCTAGAAGTTAGAAATAACCGATATCTGTCATAAAAAACTATATTCGATTATTGCAAACGAGTCGTAAGTTATTAATTTTTCAAATAAAAGTTGCAAAAATCATTATTACAAATAATGAAAACGGTGCGATTATAAAAAAATGGTTCTGAGTGTTTTTTTGCTATTATCTACAAATTTTTCCAATTGTTGTCACTTTTCAAAAAATCGCTAAAATTTCATGGGCATAATTGACATGGCCTGACTCAGGAGTGTAAATTGAAGTAAAACCAGTTTAACCAATAAAAGTAAAACTAGTTTATAAACTCAGATTCAAAATTTAAAATCAATTAATTATAGTTATCTATGTTTATGAAAATTTCTAACCCCCAGACCCCCAGGTCTTTCATAAAAGTCATCCTAATATACAATTTTGTATTTATCTTTACAAATAGCGTTTGCTTCTGAAACTTTTTTACCATATATAATTATTTCCTCTCTTTAGCTCTTTTTTTCTCTGTGCTAATTATTGAAATTTTGTATATTTTAAATAGACGGGCGTGCAGTTTTTGAAAATTGAGCTGCCTAAATTAATTAGGATAAAAGCTATAATCTAAAGTCTTATATTTATGTTTAATAAATTAATATAAGTTCACCAAGAGATTGGTTTCTCGTTTTTCTAATATTTTTCTTGAATTTTTTCCTTCTCTTACCCTTTCTTTGGCACGCACGCAGCACTCTACGTGATTCCAGATTCTAGGCAGAAGTGTGGAGTAGAAAGACCGATGGACACGAAGGTGCTGGCAAGGTTGAAGGTTGAGCACGAACAAGACCGGGGCACACGCGTAGATTACGTGCGGTCGATCGTCAGATTTCCAAGGGATGGGTATGAAAAAGAAAGATAGGATGGTGTAGATTGCAGAATGCAGAAAGAAGGAAGAGGACAAGAAATGACGCGACGGGTGTTTACGATAACGAGATTAACAGCAAATCCGTGAGGGGCTTCGGCTCTTGGTCTATTTCCACTACTACTGCCGCTGCTGCAATGAGGTTGACGCCGCGAAGCAATCTCTTCATGCAGATAAATCGGCAATAAATTTCGAGACCTCCTGGAACTGCAACGCGTGTTTCTTGGAGACTAATCTTATGGCTTTAATTTGACTCCAACGCCTTAGGAAACGGAAATGCATAAACTCTCATTCAATTTGTAATTCAGTTTGTGGCTTGGGGCTCTTCATGACTAGTCTTATCGACTATTAGAGTCTATAATGTCGAAGACTCCTTGCAAATTGCAATATCGCCTTAGAGCTTAGATTTTGTCAATTTGGATGCCTTTGAGAGCTACATATAAATGGAAATCAAGTCATTTTCTCATGCAATCTAGATTAATAAGTAAATTTTTAGCCAAACGGATGTATCTTAAAGTCGCACATAATATTTTCAATTTAAGAAATTTTGAAATAAGCTTGTTGGTTCCGCTCTATTTCATAACGCATTGTGCAGTGTGAACGTATTAATGTTTAAAATAAAACATTAGCCAATCTTCATAAATAAAAACAGGATCTTATTACAGAAAAGAAACCAAATTTGAAATATCAAACACATGGATGTGCTAAATATATCTGAAAGTTTCGCAAGGGAAATATAACTCAATATTTTTCTATTTAATTTATAAAGACCAAATCCAGTTCAACTCATGCAGGTCGGCTGGTGACACGTTCAGGAGTGGTTTGCAAATCAAATATGTTTTTGTACATGGAACATTTTTAGATTTTTTACGAATATTTCGAAATTATAAGGGTAAGGTTATTTATATGTGTGCAAATTTTGCTTTAAAATCCGTGATATTTTTCTGACCTTTGAGATATTCAGGTTTTGTTCATTTCAGCCTATTCAGTATTCAGTATTCTACATCAAATAAATTTTTTATTTTGTATTTTTTGTTTTTTCGATTCAATTCAATTATTTCTCTTTTTTCTTCAATTTTTAAATTTTTAAGATATTTGAGGTTTTCTTGTCCTAGATAATTAAGTATTTGTCTCTCTTTTTCGAAACCGATGAGGCAAATAAAGCAATAATTAAAAATTATAAAGCTGTTACAATTTATTTTAAATGAAAATACAAAATTTTTCTAAAACAACTGATTTTCTTTTCCTTGAAATTTTCAGAGTGCTAGGTAATGTGAATTCGGAGCGGACTAAATCTTGATTTTTTCGCGAGAAAGCAAATAAAAAATAGCTAGGTTTGATGTCCGATGCATTTTAACGTTACCTTGAATAAAATAATGTTTTTATGACTTGAAGTAACTAACATAATTATAACGCAATAAATGCGAGAACAGTGGAAACCCGAATTTTTTCGCACACGAAATGCCCATCTCTACTGAAAATTCCGACGAAAAAATTTTATTTTTATGAAATTTTGAATTTAGATTTGTCACAAAATCGAAGCAGCTTCACCTTATTATTTCTTTGTTTTACTCATTGTTTAAAACTGAAACCAAAAAAATACCGAATGGAAAAGTTTTGCTGAGTATACAATATTAGCGCCTGTTATTCTCAAAATTTTCCTCTAAAAAAGGTGAAATTTTGTAGAAAAACTTTTATTTATTTGTTTCTAATTAAAATAACTTCACCGCTTTAATTTTTTTGTATTTGGAAATAATTCTAAAAAGTTATGGGAAAAAAACGTTATTTTCTTCATTTTTTTACAGACGTTAATTTCCACGTACAAGAACATATTTTATTCCCAAATCAATTCTAAACGTATCAGTCATCGGCTTGCATCATTCAAAATGGATTTTGGCAGATAAGGTTTTCGGAATAATAAATAATATAGATAAAATTGTGCTCATTATTTTTGTATAAAAGTTAGAATATAATAATGTCAATAATTTGTTTAAAATTTGACTTCACCATTTTAGGACAAATATACGTACTTTAACATTTTTTTTCTAATAGCGGAAACTTTTTTCACGGAGGTCATTTGCTTTTCGCGCAAGTTTTATAATCAAAGAACAAGAATTTGTCAGTAAATTGAACCTTTTAATCTTAACTTTCTTCATAAAATCTTCACTCTTAAGCAGCTAAAATCCTATCACTTTTTTAATGAAACGAAATGTAGGGTTTATGACACTCTCCTAAAAGATTTAACGCATTAAACTAAATGGAATACGTAAAATTCTATAAATGAAAATTTAGAAAGGTAAAAGCTCACGTTTAAAAGTAGGGGTTCATTTTCTCACCAATAGAAATAAATTTCCAATTTATAATTTTTCCTCACGACATATTCCTTAATCTTCTTTCTTTTTATATATATATATCTATATGTTAAATATGTTAAAAATATTATTTATATGTTAAATTAATTGTCCTTATCGTCGGCGCATTTAGAGGTACCATGCATGAAAAGCATCCCTGCGTGTGAACAGTATGCTAAAACACTTGCGGGGAAATGCATGAGGGTGGTCGTCCTTGGGTCGCTCCGTGGTCTCAGGGTGCACGAGACTTTAGCCGGATCGTCGTATTGATTCCGTCACAGACTGTTACCAACTATCTCACGCTCGTGAGACGTGGTTATGTCTAGAATTTTACCGCAATTTCGCGGGGATCGGGTGCAGGTTTTTAGATTAGCACCCACTCCCGGCGAAATCTTGCGGTTGTCCTCATGATAAACTTTTATTTATGTATGTGTATGTATTTTACAAGTAGGCATATCTACTTCACTTACATTATGTCTGTAACTTTTTACTCTTATTTTTGAGGATCTTTTTTCAACATAATCCTGATCTATGTTCTGCTTCTACAAGCTTAAATCTACATGTTATATATTTTCGATAAACCCCCTTAGAGTCCTATGACCCTCTATTTTCTTCAACATTCTCACGAAATCTGACGGATGATTCCTCGTGAGATTATGACCCACACCCGCGTTCTGATAATTCCCCATCACTAGTCCTCTATCCCGTATATCTTATAACATCACCCTTCAAATTTGAGCTTTGGAATTACACGCTACAGTTGCTAATTCGTGAAGTAATTTCGTTTTCGCTTTTCACTTTTCCCGCTCCTGTCTTTATTTGCTTGATCCTTATTAAGATCGCTCTTACAAAGCCAAGTTTTCAAAACTTTGTGTATTTTTATTTTCATTTAGGTTTTTTGCAACCTAATCTGTATTTATTCTTTCAGATGATACTTATATGTACGACGACGATGCGAGGTGTGGGGTGGCAGGTGGGTTGGGACCTGGACCAGGTGGTCAGCATTGGTACGATGAACCCCCTTACGAATCCGATCCGGAAGATTTTCTCATGGGAGCAAGTGGTGGACCGATACCAAGGACGACATATCAAAACGGAAAGTAAGAATCAAAGAAATATTTTCGTAAAATAAAACTTCTTTGGAATAGAAATTCTCGACACTAGCAGTAGAAAGTCGATTTATCAAATTTACATAAATCTTTCAACCTTGAATAATTTATTTTAGTCAGCCCTTCCCGTTTCATAAAATAAATATAAATAAAAGTTGTTCAAACTTATTACCTGAACCTTATTTGTTGATACGGAACAATAATAGGTGTTATTTTATTCCTTAAGTGAGAGGGGATCTTATGTAATTTGCAAGAACGAATCTGATCTAACACCAATTAGATCAGAATAAAAATGTATTGAAAACGATAAAATAAGTGAGCGAAAAAGAAGATTATAATACATTATTTTCATCAACACATGCGTGAAGTCGTCGATTTTCGAACGTGAGAAGCGGGCTGGACATTGCTGTTTGTCGACCAAAAAAACTGCGGGAAACAATCCTGCAGGAAAAAAAACTCATGGCAGCGAGAAAAAACCCCGAATGTGCTGACTCTGATGGATAATCTTGTAGTCATTGTACTTGTTTTTTCCACCTGTCACGAGCTTTTTCTCCTGTCACTACTTTTTTCCTCAGTTCTTTTCGCTGGTAAACAACCGAGAATGCCCGGTTCGCTTCACATGACACGATTATGCGATTTTTTACCATGTATTGAAGAAAATATCATATTCACCACGGGAGGGAGTAGGCGAATTTTATCTGCAGCGATAAGAAACACCTATGCTTCCATCCCTAGATGAATAATTTACTATATGAATAATGAATAATTTACTATATCCCAGGGTTATTAGGACGACCCCCACCCGATTGTGACCGAGCCAAGCGCTGCTCAACTTTGATGATTGAGCGCGAGACAAAGGGAAAAGAAATGGGGCTACAAATTAATATAGATGTATTTACTATTAATTTATTGATTACTGAACTATTGCTTCCTTATAGTGGGAGGCTTATTATCACTAACAGAAAAAAAACTGACTCTCGTTTCATCAAGTTGATGTTTCTATATTATTCCAAAAATCTTACATTCCGAAGACGCGTCTCGAATACGCGAACGAATATAACAACTAAATTATTGTACTTTTTCTTATGTAAACAAAGTTTTTCTTATACAATCAAGGCGAAATTTTTTTCTTCCCAATTTTTAAACTCAAGAAATGCCATTTATAACGGGCCGATCAAACGCAAAAATTTATCCGACCTGTTGACTCTAACTGACTTCCAAGTCTGATAAGGTTTTGAACTAGATATGCCAATTAAAAGAGTTTTTGTTTGCATTTAGAAATTAAAAAAATCTTTGCTTTGTTTATTTATGAGAAAAAAGTTATTGACATTCGAAGTACAAAAGTAAAGTATCTGATTTATTCGTGTGCGTCTTCCAAATGCATTGACCGACCCATTGTGAAACCTTTTTATCTAGGACAGATTTTTAATGATTCATAAAAATGGTTTATTTATAAATATTAGGAACACAAGAGTCCTATATATAATGTCTTTATTTACAATGTTTATACGAGAAAATCTTGTTTGATATCGGTAACATAACAGGATGTATTTCATGTAATTGTTCACATAGTCGTGACTCGTCCTTTTATTTATTGCCGAACCTTTTATGACCCCTCATAATCAACCAATAGCGATTTGCAAAAAAAAAATTTAGATTATTTACATGAGATAAACTTTTTTTACATTTGGAATATAACACAAAGTATGTAAAAGTTGCTTCTCTTAATAGAACATATTGATTGACCTTTTAATGGTTCTTCTGATTTTTTAAATATGAGATTTTCGGTAAGACAGAAACATAAGCTTGATAACTATTCATAGCTTTATTTTTTTTCTTAGATAAAAACCTCTCTTTATGAGGAAGCGGATATAATTGATACATACGAGGGAGCAAAGTGTTCATTAAATAATCAAAAATAATAATTACACCCATAATGGCGATATTCATAATACTCCGTAGCGGTATTTTGTAAAAAAGATAATAGAATTGTCGAAAAAAAGGATTTGATTAAAAATAATAAAATAGAAAGAAAACTATACCATTTTTAAAAATTAAATTATAATAATAAAAAAAAATATGTATGTTTTTCTATCGATTTGAATTTCTTAATTTTTGCTTTATCACTTTACCTATTCCTTTTTTAAATGTCTACTCCTTTCTATCCTGGATTTAACTTTGGAAAAGTAATTATAGATTTGATAAATTTAAAAAAATTATCTTAGGCAATCTTAATTTTACCCTCGTAACATCCTGTCCTTAAGTCAAACCCATAAGGGACCTTGAACCCTTGGGATTCTCCCAGCTCTAAGTTCATTAACCATTGACGCGAAACGTATCAACTTTGGCTTCGAGTTTCCGAGCCCTTGAATGTATCGTCAGGAATTTTAATTAATCTATATTTTCAGGGTGTGGTTCACATTGAACTTGAGACCGGAAAATCGAGGTGAGAGGGTGATTTCACTTCCCACAGCCGGTGACATCAGCCTTCCAAGAGACCGCTCTCGAAAATCTGCGGATCGTTCTCGAAAGCCATCGGCGTCGTCCACTATGAGAGGTCTTATCGTTTCACAAGGCCTCAACAATCCACCAGCAATCATACCTCTCACAAGAGCATCCAGAGAAAGTGGAGATTACGCGAGTAGTGATGTACAGGTCAGTTTATTTTATTTTGTTGGTTTGAGGGTACTGGAATTGGTTAAAATTTGTTAACTACTCTTTTTTAAACAGTCTCGGCATTTCGACATGCGTAAAAGCATAGACTTTGCATTTCTTAAAAAAGGGTTTGTTTAATAGATTCATTAATCGACCTATTAATTAAATATTTTTGGTGGCCGGTAACATTATAGACATTATAGAAAATTAAAAAAAAAAGATTCTCTGCAGTGTACATAACTTTTCAGTCAATTATTATTTATTATAATCATTTAATGTTTTTAATTCTGAACATTTTTGAAATGAAGTTATCTTAATTAGCATATTATGCTGTAAAGTATTTACGCATTCATTATTGTTTCGCGTTTAAAGTCGTTAATTTTTAAAACGTCTTGATTAAACTTTTCTTAACATTTCCACTTCCATTTCCATTTTTTTCATGACTATGAAATTTTAAATTTTGAAGCCTTCTAGCTAGATATTAATTATGTTTAATACAGCGAATTTGATATTTCTTACTTTCTTAGCAGGTTTTTCTGAGGGAAAAAATATTTGCCAGAGCCGTTTTTGAAAACATCAATTTTTAATGTCAAAAAATCGAAGCACCTAGTTTTTCCCGAAAACGAAGCGAGGTATGAAAAAAAGCTAAGAGTGCCAAATTTTTTCTTGATAAAATGTTTACAAAAAACCCCTTTTTATTTTTTAATCTGAATCCATTTTTTTCTGTTTGAAAAACTTGATTTTTCGATTGCACGGAAAAATTTCTAGTTTTTCTTATTTCTTTTTCTGGATATAATTATTTTAAGAAGAAAACTTAAGAATTTACAAGTACCCACATGTTTTATTAATACAAAAAAAAACTTTTGAACCTAACCTATTGACATTTTTAAAATATATTCAGAAATTTTGATTAATAATATTTGTCTGTTCTAATTTTTTATTTTTTTATAAAACAATATAAAACTGATGTAATGAAACTTATTTTTACGTCCTTATAAAAATAAAAAATTTAGTTTCTTAAGAAATTAAGGAAAAATAAAAAATTACAAAAGGGGTATTTTATAGGAATTTTCTGTCTGATCAATTTACCCCTGTTAACTTTTTTTAGGTAGTGCCTATACTTCCCGATTCGTTTTTTTTAAAGAAAAACTAGGTATTTATATTTTTTGAAATTAAGAACGAATTTCTTTCAAAAAACACTCCGGCGAAGATTTTTTATCAAACAATAGTTGTAAGTACTGATTTCAACGGAACCGCATTAGAATTTAACTTAAATTTGTTTTAACCAAAGTTCTTGCTATACAAAGAATGTTTTTGTCAAATTATCGCCCAGAGATGGCCAAAAAGCCACCACGAAATTAGCTTACCTTGAAGTTATACAATTTGTCGATCTGTTTTCTATATTAATTGCAGCAATTAAAATATCGGAATTGTAGTGCAATTATTACTAGTCCATCATATTTCAATTTTATTATATCTTAAATGCCTTAAGCTAAGTTTTCAGAAAACATTTCCTACGAATTAAAAACTGCTGTATTTTGGTTTACATTTTGCAATGCAAGTTAGGCTCCTGTAACTTTCAAAAAAAGAAATTTTAAAATATTTTATTTCTTTTAACGCCTATTCTTCGTAGAACCCATTGATTTGATGTTTGACAATACTTAATTGCCAAATATTATTCGCTTCAAATTTCAGACTCCTTATTTAGTACTGCTTGAAAGTTGAAAAAAAGTTTACATTTCGATTTACATCAAAATTGCTTTTAATGCTCTTTTTGGAATCGTGCTATTTTAGCAGAATCAATTGGCTATTTTTACTCTGTTTTTCGGTATTTTTTTGCTATATTCAAATATAAATTTTTTTTTAATTGACCAAAAAATTAAATTTTGAATTTTTATATTATTTAATTGTTTATTATTGAATGTCTATTTTTCTATTTTTTATATTATTCAAAGCTTCTTTTTTAAATGGAACAATTTTTAACACTTTCAATTTGAAACTTTCCTATTTTAAAAATTTTTAATTTTTAATATTTTTGACTTGAGTATTGACATTATTCAAAAATATAATAAGTTGAAATTAAAATATAAAAATATTTCTATTTTAAATATTTCAAATTGTCCAATCTCTTCTGCAATTTAAAATTGTTTACATTTCAAATTCGATTCCAGCATTGCATCAATATAAACTGAAGCATTACGAAATTATTCGGAACCAATTGTACAAGTTGCCATTTTTCAGTGTTTAGCACTTTAAATAGGGAACTGCTCAATTCAGGAAGCTTTTCAGTTTGAAATGCTTCAATATTAAACATTATAATTAAAACATGATACATTAAATTTTTAAGTTGATTGATCTTAAAGTCATTAAATTACAAACTTTTTAAATTTGTATTTTCCAATATTGTGTATGAAAGAATTGCAGATCAAAGTCCGCTTAAATTAAATACGCGTGAAAGCTGATACATAATTCAACTTAGTTAAGAAGGTTCAAAATTAAGTATTTATAATTCTTAATTTCAAACTGTTCATTATTAAAGGTATACTATTTGAAATTTTTTAAACTGCAATAGGACAAGGATTCGACCAAATTTAGTTCATTTCAAGTGCTTGAAATTACCAAATTCACTCTCGAAAAATCCCAACTCACGATTCGGAAATAGCTTTTACTTTGAATCGCTTTTAATTATTTGCAACCACATACAATTTTCTACTCAGTTTCAAACTTCGAAGTTATGTACTCCTCAATACCTTTTCCAGCAAACAGTTAACGTTGAAAATCTTTTAACATTTCAAACGTGTTATTAGTTAAAAAATACTTACAATAGGATCTGACAACTTTAGAAATTTTGTTTGTATTTAGACACCTCTCATTAACAGGTCGTTGCCAAACTTGTAAAATGCTAAAGTAATAAGATGCGCTTTTCGGCAATTCTCGAAAACATAGGCTTTTAAAAAATCCGCGCTTCTCATTTGAATATTTATTGTATTCTTATTATACATTTCTTATGTGTTTTATTTTGATATCAAATAAAAATAATAGAAAAAAATATAAATATTCAGTTAAATGAAACACAATTAGAATTTTTTATAAAAACACATTCCTGGGATTAAAAGTGTTAAAGTTTGATAAAAATAACTTTCATGTGAGAAAATGTTTAAAAATGAATATTTTGGCTTTATACAAATTACACATTCAGTTGCAAGTGAAAAAATGTTATAAAAAAATTTGTAAAAAATCCACGTAACAGAAATTGAACCCAGACTTTCCGGTTACAAACTCGAAGTGCTACAGCTTGACCTGACCGACAGTTGAAAGCCTCTTTATCGCCGTCTATGTGACGTGTGTGGATTTTTTAAAAGCCTTTTTTCTCGAGAATCGCAACAAAGCGCATCTTATTTTTAAAGCATGTAATAAGTTTGTTAACGTTCTATTGTTAGGACTAATTACCAAATTAATAAGAAACAAACAATTTTGTTTGGATTGTTAACCAAACAGAGTTACGAAAGTTGTAGCTGTAGGTTCCCTTTGTTAGTCTCCAGTCGTGGTCAGTTAATAAATCAAACCTAACTTTAGATTGAAGAACTCTACTGATAGAAATGTTTCGATGTCGCCCGCACTGCAGCAGTTATAAAACGTTTATGAAAGCAGATATTAAGCAGACCGTGTTGCGGGCATCAAACCGCACTGAGCAGGCTTCTGCCGGTGATTGCAATTTAACAACCGCTGTAGCTTCGGTGTAACTAGTTTATTGCCCCTCGTTTTCACGAGACGTCGCTCGCCCGTTTTTCACCCCGATAATATCGCTTTTTCCACGCCCTTTTCTTTCTTTCTTTCTTTCTTTCTTCTATGATTTTCACACGTTCGATGTTGTCACCCTCTTTCGACCCAAGACAAGCTTGACCTCGAAAAGCAAAAAAAAAGTCTTACCCCAGCGAAGGTGGTTCGTGATTTATTTAATTGGGGGCGACTAGGGCAAGAGTCGTGCTCTGTCCAAGGACATTGGTAGAAATCTTGTGGTGAGAGGGCCTCGACCTCAGTTACTTAACCACCGCCCAATCAACTTCTGATCTAATCATTATACGTACTTCGGTCGACCTTTGAGATTCGTGATAACAGAGCAGATCCTTCCAGGTGGCTTTGTTTGTTTGTTTGTATGCAAGATTTCACTGTTGAATCGTGCACAATGCACATATAGCTTAGATCTGTATGCTAACCCACTTAGTAAAGAGGTGCTAGTAGATCAAATATAAACATCTTCAACCAGGAATCGGAAGATTGCCCTGGATTTTGCTGTAGCTATGTACTAGTTTTGTATATAGCTCCCTCAGTCGTAGGAACTAATGAATATGGATTTTTTCAAGAATTCGAGCAACCAGATGCTTTTAGACCAACCTAGCCTGATATACATCGTTGTCGCGCAACTGGGTTACATTTAAACGACTGACTCGATCTAATTGCTACTGTACCACCTAACGAACTAACTCAAAGTTTTACTTCCGTTCTGATTATTCTGCATAGCTTGCCAACTGGTAGTCGTTATAAGGCTTTGGTTCTTTCTTCCAGATCTTTTGTGTGGAAATTGTACTTTTAAGCCCTCATGTATATTCCACTTTTTGGACTTCGTGTGTGTCATATTATATGAATGTGCACTTTTAAATTATTTAATAAATAGTCCATATAGCGTGCGGAAAACCGTGTGTGGACAATTAAAGTTGCTAATACGATATAAGTACGAAACAAGTTTGTTCTGATTCCAATCTGCAATTGCACAAATTTAAGTCCCGAAAATTATAAATTTTTGTGTTTATAAAGCATTGAGTTTTGATAGATCAATCTGAAGAATAAATTTATTTCAAATAGGACCAGCAGTCTATGCTAAAGTAACAGAATAATTTGCCACTCAGATATTTTATTATTCCAAGGGAATCTCAACGATCAAAATTTTACTGATATGCCAAAAAATTTTGTTAACAAAGTTACGGGTATTAGAATTTATTGGTTTTAAACGCACATTATCATAAAATGATCAACATTTTTGGTAAAATGGTCATACTGTTGAATCTAATATAAGTATTTCACTTTCTCTGTATGCTTCTGATAGAAATGCTCATCCTCTTCCGAAATTTGTTTGGAAATTTTCTAGAATGTTCAAAAGTGACAAATGGCTTCAGTCTTTCTAAAAAAATTCAAATTTAATTTACTCAAAAATCCGAACTGTTTTTCTTTCTTGATTTTTTTCCAAACTTTTCCTAGCATTAAAAGTTAATTCCCTGATAGTCTGATCTGTATCGCGCCTTGGAGAAAACATAAAATAGTATTGTTGAAAAAAAATCCTTAAAAGAATTTTATACACATTTTAGAAGAATCTTAACAAAAATGTTTGTTTTTCAGATAAAAATAAATTTTCCTTTTACTCGGAAGTGTGTCGTCTTATACATGAAAAAAATAATACATTCTAGTCGCAAATGATTCTTTAGTTATAGGATGGACTGCCTACTCAATTTTAAATTAATTGGGCTTGGAACATTTTCAAGTAAAGAATAAATAAGTTTTGATTTCGTAGTTCGAATATATTTTAATTTTTTACGCGTCAATTTTGAAAAATCGTTATCTTTTTTATTGGTATGATAGAAAAGATAAAACTTGAAAACGTGCAGTTTTTGATGTTTTTATAGAATTTTTTTAATTTTTCAAGGTTTGAATTTAATTTTTTAATTTTGATGGTTTGAATTGAACCTTTTTAAAAATTAGATGCTGTTAAACGAAAAATGTGTAATTTCGAACATTTTCATTATTTTGGAAATATGCCTGCAGTCTGATGATAAAGATTAATTTTGATATTGTCAGATTTCGATTTTCCTTTTTTAAAAATTAAATAACTATGAAAACATAAATTTAATTATTTTAAATGTTTAAGTTTTAAAAGACGTGATTTTAAGTAATATAATCTTAAAGGCTCATACTTTGATATTGCTCAATTCTAAGCACTTCAAATTCCAAATTTCAATGCTTGTACATTGCATGTCTGAATATAAATGTCCTTCAATTTTCACTTAAGTTCAGCCTTTTTAATTCCAAGTTGTTTAGTTGAGATCGTTTATTTATTTAAAGAGCTGAAAAACTTTAGATTTTGTAACTACTGCACCTTTCAGTTCGAGATTGCAAAATTGTTATCCACTTAAATTTGAGAACATAGAATTTTAAATGTTTTAATTTAAAATTATTTTCTAGTAAGGCTTTACTTTTAAGTTATTAAAGACTTAAAAGTGGACATTTCCTAGTATTTTTTACATTTGAATTTAAAACTTTTCGATTAGAAACGTTTTCAGTTTTAAATTGTTGAATACTTTAAGATTTGGATTCGAATTTAAACAATTATATCAGATCCATTCTTATAGTATTTGAACAAATATTATTTTCAAATACTGTGTAGTTTAAAAAAATCTTCATATGAAAATTAATCGACTTAGAATGTTTTAGAAAATTGTTAAAGATTGTAGGTACTTAACAATGTTTAATTTCAAATGTTTTAATTCTCAATTTGAATTGCTTTGAAGAGTAAAATTCTTTTAATTTCTATGCTTTATTCTGTCATTAATTTTCAAATTCGTCAAATAATTTTTTGCAAATTATTACAGCGCAAATTTTAAATTTGAATAGCCGGGAAAAATGTTTGGACGCCCAGAAAGAACGGGAAATGACAGATTTTATTTTATTTTGTTAAAAATATATTTGCAAAAAAAAATTCATTTGGCAGTGCAAAAATTATGTCAACTCGAAGAAAGGTCATCATTTTTAGATGAGTAATTTGGTTTCTAATTCAAGACTGACGGTTCGATCAGTATAACCACGTAACAGTGGCATTTGTTGATCTTATATATCGAAATTCTGCTTGTTCGGAATCCACTTTAAACTCTAGGTCATCTTGAGAAACAAGCGAAACCTTCACCATCTTCAGAATATCGGATTTGTTTTTCCTTTCGCGCTTAAATTGAAACTTCTATGAAAACAATTAATTAAAACTAAAAAATCAATTTAACCAGGATATTTTCGAAACCTGAACTATGTATAAAATAGTTTAATCTAAATTCCCAAACGTTTTGCGTTTCATAATTATAAAGAATTTTCCGCTACTTTCCGGATTACACTAACCGAGCACTATGATATTATCGGAAACTTTTATTACTGCTTACAAAGTTAGCAAATAGCTATATAACTGAATAGCTAGTAGGTAGCTTAATGTCCCGTATAATGATTAAAATTATAGCGCATCGCTAGGAGGGCTTTCACTCAACTCTCCTCAATTGCGCCACTGAACACAGCTACTGACAAAGAAGCTACTCTCACAAACACAACATTATTCAATATATCGCTAACCCATCTAATGCTACTGAAATGCTGTATTATTTAACTACCCTCTAAAATCACAAGTTAAGTTTTATTTTACGATTAATCATCTATAATCCTCATTGTTTATTGCACGTTTTGCTCATTATTTTAACATAACACAATAGTTATTTGTAATATATGTACTATCATTTATATCGCGCTCTGTACATTGGGTGAAGTAGGAAGATCCTCTCAAAATCAACACCTGGTTGCCTTGAGCGGTGTTTAAGAAAGCCTTTTAAATTTTAGCAGTATTTTGGAATTTCTAGTCATGTTTATGCTCCTTTCTTTATATGCCAAATAACGTTTGTGAACAATATACATTTCTGAATATTATTACAAATAGATTCAACTTCATTCTTTGAAGCAAATTCTGTGGAGGAAGCAAATTCCTAGGTAAATATTTTGAAAAATATCGTACTGAAAGAAAGTCCTAACAGAAGTTTTTAACACACAATAATTCAGCTCAGTACTTCGGAAACATACCAAAGGAATTTATTTTCTGCATATGAATTTTTTTTGAGGAGATATATTCGTTTTGGAAGGAGTCTCTTGCCGGTTTGCAGAAATGAATACATACATCTTTTATGAAAATCCTTTTCTACCTTTGTAGATAAAAGGTATGTTGAGAGAAGTTATATCATTGAAATTTAGAATATCTTGGAATATAGAATTTTCGTCTCGCTCAGCACGAAAGCAATTTCAGCGACCCGCTAAGGCTGTTTATTTCCAATTCGCTTCCCACGTAGTTAGATCTTTCTCCGACTTACGGAGTGTCGATTTTAGAGCCGGAGTAGCGGTGAGGAAGGGTTGTCACCCAGCCAGAGCAGCGACTACGAGGATCAAGAAGAATTAGAGAGCCAACACTCCGCTGCTATCCACACAGTACGTCATCACAATCCTCATTCAAACAATACTTTCATGCATCTCTCGCTTTTTCTCCACGCACTCTCACCCAGAAACCCCATAGTTTCCACAGCATCCTCTGTAAACCAGATCTCAAGATCCTCCACTCACCGATTTAAAATAGTTGTCAAAGAAAGAAGAAAAAATACAGTGAATGTTGACTGGCCAAATATTGATTCAAACCCCTCTGAGTGTTTTATTTGTAAACACAGGCAGATCTTTTAGAGAAAAGATTGACTTTATTTAAATAAGTTGTCATATTGTTACAGCATTGCATCCTCAGTTTGAATTTTCTATAAGATCCAAATTATTGAGTTTTTTAGAATATAATATTGAAGCGTATTACTTAAATGGATGAGTGGAGGAATATGATTACATTTTTATTCGGATTCTAAAAGCTTTTCGATGTATGCAACGAAATCCTGACATTACATAACATAAGATCCAAAAATTGATTTAAGAAAGAAAATGTTCACCTTGTTTCTGTTAACTTTATTAAGTGTGAAATTAAAAATTTTATAGGAACCTTTCGCCCAAAGTTTTTGAATCCAAAAAGATTCTTTAACTATTAATAATCGCAATGGGACGTTTTTGCAAAAATACGATATCTGTAGTGACAAAGTTTTAATGCGGAGACTTGTAAGAACAGTTGTGAGCTATCGTTTTTTTTTCCTTTTTTTATTTTACATAATTTCTTAATGATGATTTCGACAGGGTATTATGTACGTTAAAAACGAATCAAACAGATTTAAATCGTTATCATAATTTGATCTCGGCATATTATTTTATAAATTTTAACAAATAGGATAAACAGTCACCGTAGGTTGGTTAAATAAAATAAAATGAGACACGCATACTTGCCTGAGTACTGGTCCCCTATTTGTGGTTTGTCTCTTTTTAATGATTTTTGGGTGTTTTTATTTCCTAAATGTTTTCCCTTTTATATCACCATGGCTTCAAATAATTTAATGTGTAGTATGCGTTCACATGCATTCTCATTTCATTCTCAGTTGTATGCTAATTATTCGCATAATTATATTAAATAAATAATGATCTCGTTTAAAATTAGAAGGTATAAAGTTATTTATTTTGTCTTGTCCCTGTCGGTTCTGTCAGATGGACATAAGCTGGCTTTCCTTACGTTTAATCCGTTTTCTGAGATCAGCAATGCCATGACACACTAATTACCACCTACTACATGTCGGCACATAAAAGGAGTGAGGGATGGCTAGGGAATGTGTGACCGAAAAGTCTCTCTACCTCCTAAAAGGGATATAAAAACGAGGAGGTAAAGTGTGTGGCTGGGGGGTCGGTTTTGCCGATGTCATTTTCTCTAGAGAAGTGGTGTAAAAGGAGGGGGGAGTCCCTGGGAAGAGGGTAAAAACTCATGGAAAGGGGAACGTATTTAGTTTGGGGGTGGGTATTGCCGATATCACTTTACCCCCGAAAAGTTATATACAGAAGAGGGAGGGCCCAGAAAAGGGGTATGCAAATGGGATGGGGGAGGCTAGAAAGGGGGAGCGTAAACTGGAAGGTGGTTCTCGTCGATGAAACCCTCCACTAGAGAAAAGGTATAATATTAGAGGTGAAATGAAAGGGGGGTCTCGAAAGCACGCTACACTCTTGGGAATAATTTTGATATAAAAATTTTAATATCTCGAAACATATTCGAGGTACGGATTCAAAAATTCCAGATCCGTGTTCCTCGAAAAAATCCTATCTGAATCCACATTAAGAAATTATGTAAATTAAAACAAAATGATCAATACTTTTTGTATAAAAATGATATCGAGTTAAAAGTTTCAGATTCGTGTGTCTCTAAAAACATCCTATAAGAATCTGAATTAAAACGTTTTCCCTGGGTGAAACTCCAATTGCCTGCACAAAAGTTGAGATAAAAATTGATATTTTTCGTATGAAAATTTCCTTTAAAAAATATCAAGAAATAAATTATTATAAAACATAAAAAATGTATATGAATGCAAAAAATTCAAGGTGATAATTTATCTAAATCATCTGACTGGATAACTTTAGTTTATTTGTGTACCTTATAGAAGCATATAGGTTTGTTCCTTTACTATAGTGCATGTGCCTTATCGTAGAAAGTATAATATATTTTGCTGAACCAAAACTAAAACAAGTTTACATGACAATGGAACACATGCGTAAACAGTGATTCTTACATTTCCCACCGAAAAATCAACCCTATTGTGTTTGGGAGATTTTTGAACTGAAAAGCTCGGTATTTTCTACTTGTATATGATTGTATCGCAAATCAACGAAGGAATCGTTGCATGTCTTCGAATTAGCACCAATGATTTGTGCTTTCCGTCCATTTTTTTTACTTCAAAATCATTCATGAATATATTACTTTTAATTAACAAATTATTTCTATGTGTATCAGAATATTGCCTCATAAGTACTTAAAGGATGTTCAACAATTTTTAACATGTTTCCTCCATAAAATACTAGCTTTCAATTTTAAATGACGTAAATGTTTAGAATTTAAGAGTTGAAACATTACTAATTTTCCAGAATTTGTCCAAGATGTTTAAAAGTCTGAACCATGTTTTTTAATATGGCATTCAGCCTTGATTTACAGTATCAATGATCAGACAGGAATTTAAATATTTTTTTACATTTTTGATGTACCTTCTATTTTTTACCATAAAAACAAGAGATGGATTGTTTCCAGTCGTATAATGTAAATAATTGTTTGGCTGCTAATTCCTGGCTGAGAATTGATGCCATCAAAGATAAAAATAAATTTAACTGAATCATTTAAATGTTTGAATACTATCTAGAGCATCAACTCGTTCCAGTCTGAAGCAAGTGCTCTGCTTGATGGAGACTCAAAATCTGGAATCGCAGGTACAGCGAGGTATTTGAGAAAAGATGTACAGAAAAAGATATCAAGACTTCGACAAGATAGGGCGTCCTCCGAAGCATTTCCTTGCAGTGCCAGCAGCGTCGAGAGTCTTCCAAGCGGAAGTGGTTCCAGTACACAAGCCCTGGTGCGGGCTGGAAGCAATCATAGCTCAATATCATGCGAAGACCGAGAGACCATCAGTCCAACGTCCATTGGTCCCGTTCTCTGCAGGGCCAGAGCTCTTGTCGATTACATTCCCAGCCCTTATGACAAAGATGCTCTCAAATTTAAGGTTTGTCCCTTTTCTTCGCATTTCACAAAACTTAATGAAAAAAAAATATATATATGTATATATTTTTTGTTTTCTTTCAGACCACTTCTTATTTACATTTATTTGATAATATTATTTTTATGTTTCAACAATAATTTATCCATTTCTTGCTCTTCTTGACACATTTTACCATACAACAAGATTTTATTGAAAAATTCGAATACAGGATAAAATATTTCCGAAACTTTTAGTCAATTATTTATAAAGTTTATTATTAATAAAATTGATTAAAAGTTTCGGCAATATTTTATCCTATATTCGAATTTTTAAAAGACTCTTGTTGTGTATTAAAATGTGTGAAACGTGAAAATAATATTATCTCAAAACTGATGTTATTATTGGTGTTATTGTTGGTATCATAAGAATTGGGTAGCGTCAATTTTCAACTCCATCCTTTTTTAAAAATTTGGAGTGGCCACTGGACCGGGAACCGGGGAGAAGCCGGAAACTACGTTGACCGAAGATTTTGTGAAATTATTAATGAAGAATCTCAAAATTGATAAAATCATAGTTATTTTAAATTCCAAAGGCACCACATAATAAAACGTTCTTAATGGTACTTTATGATAAATAATACATGTATGTAGAAGTATTTATCAGATAAGGAAAGCCGATATATTAAATTTTAGATACAGACTTCAAATTCTTTCATCTATTTACCTCTTTACCCCTTTTTCAAGAATTCCGTTTTTCTCTCGTTTTTAAGAAACTTTCCCCGTTTCTCATTTTGTCCTTAATATTCTAACCAAAATAAATAGACCCAATAAGAAAATTCAACTATCTTCACCTGAAAATTCTACTACATATTTGGTTGAAACTACAACTGCCTGTGGTGGAAGTTTAACTTTGTTATCGCTGAGAACTCAACTATTTTGTTAAAAATTCAATCATCTTGGTCAAAAATTGATCAATTTAGTTGAACATTCGTATACATTTATGGGAGAAAAGTAATCTTTTTTGGATGAATATTCATCTTTCTTGGTTGATAATTTTTTTTTGTCGAAATTTTAATTTATTTTTCCTTTAAATCTTAGGAGCGTAAAACATTTCATATTAAAAGCATTATGGTACCTATTTGTTAATTTTACTTTAAAAACTTTATTACGCCATGTTCGTGAAAAATCTTCCTTTTTCCCTTGCTTTGAGTTAATTTTTTGGCTACGAGGTCTGTATTAATCAAAAAGTATTTTATTCGTATGAACTAGAAAAGGTTTCATAGTGAAATAATATTTTTTAAGCCGTTCGAATTCAACCTTTTGGGATTAGAAACACACTTATATGGATTTTTTTAGTAATAAACGATTAAAAGTTTTTGAATGAACATTTTTTTAGCATCAATGCAATCAATCAATGCAATTTTTTTAGCATAAATGCAATCAATTTGCAGTTTAGTTTTGATTACTTCAAATGAAATAATCTTTGGCTTTAAAAGTTTGAACTTTTCGATTTCAATGTCAGGGAAAAAAATTTTCTAACCGGGAAAATACCAGGAAATAACCGGGGTTTGACATTGTAGAAACTGTGATACCGTTTCTCAGCTCAAAATTTAATTCAAAAATAAAATCTATAGGTATTTTTAATGATTAAGTACTAGACTTATGGTAACAAAATCCTAGTAACAATTAGGATTGAGCGGTTAATCGCTTCAAACTTTAATACATACATATACACAAATGAGTGTATGGATTGAAGTTAAGTTGACTGAATTCAAATGATTTGCACTAAGTTTTAGTTGGAATACAAATCGGTAAATAAAAAAGAGCTAAATGGAATGCGGTGAGGGAACATACTGCAGTAGATAGGGAAAAATTCAATAGCATTTTACTGCATCAGTTGCCAAAAATGAGGAGATTTTTTTTAAAATAAAGCCTTTGTATTTAATTGAATATTCTGATAGAAAAAAAATATCAAGAAATTAGTCAATTGGCTGTATTAAATATTTTTTCTAGACCTGGTCAAGGGTACGATTTTGACACCTATCCATCAATAGATAATGGTTTCTGGTATTGCTGCTTCTGTGCATGACAGAATAAATAATTCTCGCTCATTATAATTTATTGTTAGTATACTTACAGTAAAAATCAGTTTATCAAGTAAATAATCTTAGATGCTATGATTATTTTAAAAAAATCACAAAAACTTACATTTTTTTCATTTTTTAAAATCTTTTTTATTCCGTGAGATTGTTATAATTAATAGGAGATGTTTAACCTTTGTATCATTTAATCTGACTTGTGGTGAGAGAACAATGCAGAATTTTATAATACCTTAATTCTAAAAGTTATATCTTTTCCGAAAAACTCTTTAACACAGCTAAAATGTATTTCATTTTTAATAACTGATAATTTACACTATTTTCTTTGTTTATTATTTACAATACCTTCAATTTCATAACTCCACAATTCAAAATCAACAGGCAAACACAAACTTTGACTTCAAACAACTTGGAGACAGTCGCAGAGCTGCCAATCTTGACAGTGACATTCTTCACAATTTTGCGATTATCTACTGTTAGGAAATGTAATGTCCACTAAAAACTATAAATATTTTATTAATAATAACGAAATAACGCTTTGTGTCAATAAATATTGTTCATTAAACTGTAGGGTGATTTCGCCTAAATTTGTTTTCGATTAAACTTTTTTATTAAATTAAATTAAATTTAACAAAAACTTCAACTGAATTCCCGTTAACATAATTTTGTTCCAATAAAATTTATTTTAAAACTTGCATACCTTGACTTATGTTAAATCAGTTTAATTTAAGTGTGTGTCATTAAATACAATTCAATTTATTATGTTCGAGTGAATTCTACTATTATTATATTTAAGTTAATAAAACTAATATTATGTATATTAAAAATGATTGTAACTGTCTTTTAGATGAATTCTGGAAATAGAATTTTTAATTGAAATTAACTGCATTTAAAAAAAAATTTAAAATGCATTCAATGGAAATTATTTTTGTACAAAATTCCTTTTTGTCTAGTGAAATATTTTTAATAAGAACCCAAATATAGGGAATTATCTGTGAATAAATTATATATTTTTTAAACTAAGAAGAAACTGTCGCTGTACGGCCTAATTTATGAATCTTTTATCTCCATATTGTCTACATACATGAAATGAAATTATATATAATTTTTCAGCCTAGTCCTTTTTTGCCTTTACAGTCAAATAAAACGTAATAAAAATTGTATTTCAGAAAGGAGATGTCATTGACGTAGTGCAAATGAACAAGAGCGGTCTGTGGAAAGGCGTTGTTCATAACAGAATAGGACACTTCAAGTTCATAAATGTCGAGATTCTAAACGATAGGATACCGAGGCGAGGTGAACCGGAGCGTGGAAAGTGGGGCCAAAGATACAGACAGAAACCCGGATCCGTTCAAGAGCTCTTACAAAGAATGAACCTCCAGGTAGGAAATCATAACTTATATACCAGCATCGCCTCTCAAATTCACAATTGAAATGCTGGATATAATTTGTTTCTTGCTACACAACTCTATCTCTCTCTATCTTTTAAACTTTAAAGTTCTACTGCGACCTATCAGCTTACTTAATCAGACATTCCTTTTATTTTCTACATCATTTCTTCCACTTTTACCTCTTTCGTTCCCCGATCAGAATCTGGATACTTTAAACTCGTTTCGTTTTGATTGCATTTAAGATTAAGTTCTTTAGTGAATCCTTAACGGTCAAGAAATCGCCAATTAACTTCCATACAATGTAAGGCTGGCTATCAGCTCATTGAGAGCAGATATATTTCTTCCTTTACTTTTTTGATTCTTTAACTGTTAATTTATTCTACTTTATGAGAAACGTTACTTATAAGTTTCAAGCTAAATTACAGTTTTTTTAATTGGAGGAGTTCATAAATTCGTATTTTAATGTGCCGATTAAAGATTAACATTTTTTACTAGAGGTTTGAATAAAAAAATAATACACAAAATAATCAAATAAATAAAATTATCTTAAAATAAAAGCGTGTGCGTAAATATTTAATAATATGTCCGACATAAATTAATGTAATGTTCAGTAATTAATAATAATGACTATTTAGTATATTTTAATACAAGCGTGTTTAACAAAATGTATTTATATTTTTTTGGTATGATTTAAAAGTAGCTTCTTGTAAGTGATATTGTAAGTGCTAGAATAAACCATTTTGAAAGTATTTAAGCTTTAAAGCATTGCCTTCATGTTTTTCAAAACAATTTTACATTAGTAATCCAACTTCCATAAAAAAATTTTAAATTTGCTTTTTAAATTTTATAAAAAGGGGTATCTTCAGGTTTTTGGGTCTCTCAATTCAGATATATTAGTAAAATTTTAAATTCAAAATAGCTAATTTAATACGTAAATGAAGAATCTAAAAATATGTATTTTGAAGATTCAGAATTAAAATTTACTCAATTTTAAAGATGTGTGTCAAATTTAGGACAATTGTAATACTCTCTCAATCATATATGATGAGAATTTCATGAATAATAACACATTTTTATATCCTCGTTGGGTTTATTAACTTTTGTGTATCCATTTTTTTATACCTTTTGTTTGCAAATTTTTCATTTTTATTTTTAATGCCATTTTTATGATCAAACCAAAAACTGCGCGTTCTTTCAAAAAGTAGTTTAAAACAAAAAGTATGCCTATCAAGAAGTGATTACACACAGGTAAATGAAAAAATAAAGTCTTGTCCACCAGACAAAACAAACATTTATATACGTTTTTGGGATCGCTCAATCTGAACCCGGGGTTTTTTACTCGTTCATGACGCATTTCGTTTCTCAAAAAAGTGAGAAAAAAGTTTTGACTTTCATTACTTTTTTGAGGTTAGGAACGAAATGCGAGCTGACCGAGTCAAAATAACCCTGGATTCGGATTCAGCTACCCGAAAAAGTGTATAAATGCTTGTATCGTCTGCTGGACAAGACTTTTTAGTTTCTTCGTGTACCTGTGTTAATAACAAATTTGTATATATTTTTGGGCATCGCAATTTGTGTTTGTACATCTTTTTCCATAATTTGCATAATTTGACCATAAACTGGAATTTTTTATTTTTCATTATTTTTTGTGCTATACAAATTTGAATGTTTGATTTCATTCTTTAGCTTTCTGTGTACTACAAATAGACGTACCTAAATGTTTAATAAATCTTTTTAAAAATGGTCCAACAAATTTTAAAAATGCACTCACTTTTTACATTTGTATCAAAAATAGCTGTTTAATCAACTTCTTATTTCTTCTGAGACCTAAAAAAAAAGTTTGCCGAAACTCGATTTGATCTACTTAATTTTTCGACAGTTATATCTATTATAACTGCGCATGTTTCGGTTTAAGTCGCATCAGTTTCATATAAACAAAATTTCTGTGCGGAATGACAATGAATATACAATCTTCTGTTTCTCGAAACACATGTTTTTATCGGGAAAATGATAGACGAAAGATATCTGAGTTATTGAATGAAACATGTTGTATCAAAAATGAAGTATTGTATTGATAAAATAAAAGAGAGTTTACCTTTGAATTGAAAGGAAATTTTTAAAAAATTTTAAATTATGGTGGCTCTTATCACATACATAACTTGTCCAATCCATAGATATAATTAAATTATATCTGTTAATTGTATATCGATTCTATACTCTCTTTGATGTTATTGTCAATACTTTATGGTTGACACAACATTTTTTACTCAATATGGTATATTTTTTATATGAAAATAAAATAAAAATTAATTATTTCAGATTTAAACGAAAGAGTGGGAATTACTTAATTTTTTTGAATGTGCTAATTTTACATCGGGAGAAGTGCCCCACTTGTGTTGTATTCAATGCAGGCGAACATATTTTCCTCTTTTGTAATTATCAGTAGACATGCCTCTGCTCTCATCGTTATTTTGAATTCTATACTTACATGCTGTATTTTCGATTAATTTAATTCCTTCTAATCTGTCTACAAAATATATGCACTTACATAGTTTCTATTCTTCCGTGCGCAAAATGAGCATGGAAATTTCAACTTTTTGTCAAGGTTTTTTTTAATTCCATACTTACATGCTTTATTTTCGATTATTTTAATTCCTTTTAATTTTACCACAAAATAGGTTATATGAATAGTTTCTATTCGTTTTTGTGGAATGTAAGTTTGAAAATTTCAGTTGTTTGTCTGCTATAACGTTGGAGTAATTTAAATTACAATATTTTGTATTGTTTAAATAAATGATAGATTTTGCGTCTTTAAAGTAATATTATTCTCTTTCTTTCTATTCTTTTTTTTGCATTCCTTCATTTTTTAATTCCTCGCAATACGCTTTCATTACATTTTTGTAAGTCGATTAAAAAGAATATATTTTGCTTTTTTTCTACTCTTTGGTGGAACTTTCGATGTAAGAAAATTCGCTTATTAATGAGAATTTAGATTCTAAATTTTTCTGAATTCTTATTTTCTTACCCGGAAATAAGTGAAACGTATTTCTTAGGTCTATTTGTAAACATGTATTATGCTCAACAAATTAGCGTTTTGCTAGACCAGGTGATCGGCAATTTTGCTTCAACCTTTCACATTACTGATGCATTTCAATCTTCGTGGTGATACAAAGATTTTCCTTAATTGAGAATTTAATTATAGAGAGTAGAATATTGATGTTATCAGATAACTTAGAAGGCGTGCGGAACTTGTAAGAAGGTTAGATTCACGCCGGCATAGACAAATTTAATCACAAAACCGAATAGCAAACAATCAACGTGGCTACTTCGAAGTTTCTAGAATCGATCTTTAGACGCAAAGCATGCTGTGAACCTAGAAGTTCGCAGAAAGCACAAACTAACTACGTTGAACTAACCCGTTGTGCATAATGGATGTACAGGAACACATTCCGGTATTCGTGCTGAATGGTTACGAGGATCTGGAGCTGTTTCGGGAGTTGGAACCTGCGGATTTAGACTACCTTCGCATTCATCAACCAGAGCATCGGGCTAAGATACTTACTGCAGTCCAGCTTCTCCATGACCTGCAATGTGAGTACCTTATCCGAATTTCAAACATACTAATGATATTCTTAATTTAATGTGTCTTCAAAGTGAAGCCATACTCATTAGTCCGGGGGCTGGGTATGTTCCCGTATGCATTCAAGAGGAAAAAAATAAAAACCAGTTAATCTTATGTATTTTGACCTGCTGAAATATGAAAAAATTGTTTTTCTCAACGGGACAATTTTACAAACTTTGAGTATCGATTATACTTGACCTATTGAATTTTTTTTTGAAGTCAAAGAAGCAATTTGTTCTTTGAGAGTTCCTCTACATATTCATTGCACACAACATTGGATTAATCAGCCGGAAGCCTAGTTATCGCAATTTACAAGTAGCGCCTTTCGTGCGCGCGATAGTGCGTTTGGCCCTTAGGGCTGGCGAGGTACTCGCGGCCTTACTGAAGTAAGTATGATGTTTGTCCCGACTCTTTGCAGTCAATCAATCAGTTCTTAATAAATAATTATTGTATTATATACAAACATAGCAACGTATCAGCAAGTTAATTTTTTGAACAAAAACGCTGTCAAATTAGATCTTCTGTTATATGCATATGGTATGCAGGACAATTTGTCGGTGCCAAAGAAAGTTTACATATTATTACCGCCTATGAGCGAATTTGTTCCAAATTGTCGGTGTACAGCTTGCACTC